>BQNB010036658.1:4059-49973 GCA_026074375.1 Tanacetum coccineum | reverse complement strand
TTACTCTTTGAGAGTAATCCATTGATTATGTCAATTTGTGAAGCATTTACCTCACTGATGAGCTCAGCATCATAAGTCGGTTCAGCATAAGACTTATCATCAGTAGGTTGAATGCGTACCATCATGATCACTGTTGCGTTTAACTCTTCCAACGCATTATCTACACAAGCATTATCGAGCATAAAATCATTTTCCTCTTCATCTAGATGTACTACAGCTTCATCTTTTATTGCGAGTAGCATTTGTTCCCTGAAATACTTTGCATCATGAACTATGTGTATTGGACATTCTCTTGCATAGCGGCCTTTTTCATTGCAGTTGTAGCACTGAACGTTTGTCTTTCTCGGAGTTGACTCAGTTCTTGGAACCCGCTAAACATTTGGATCATATTCCTCAATTTGCTGAACCAGACCATTTCTTGCATTAGTTGCTTGATTCCTGTTTGTCCTCCCTGCATTCATGTTACCATTCCCAACATAGCCAACATTCTTGCTTTGTATGTCAACCCGACCATCTTGTATCAAAGCTTGATTCCTTGTATTTGATGAAGTATGAAGTTGATTATTAGTTGGAGTGGAGTAACATTGAGTGATAGCTCTTGCCAATAACATCATTGCAGTTTTAAGTTTGTCTTCTTGAGCATCCCCTTGTATCTCTCCTTGATAATCATCTTCATAATCAATCACTGATGAAGGATGATGGACTTGCATGAGAATGTGAAGAATGATTATGTAAATTAGCAACTAAAGCCAATGGATCATGATTCCTTGCAGCTTTCTTTGCTTTAGATGCGTTGACATGTGGTTCAAATTGACTCATGTGATCATATAACTCATCATAGTGTGCTTCCCCGAGAACATACTTTTGACGAGTCATGGTGACATATTTGCTCCACTCAGGTTGAAATGAATTGAGTAACTTAGTGTTGATGGAGATTTCTGTAGGAAGAACACCATTTCAATCCATGATGTTGATGAGTGTTGTAAACCTTTAAAACACAGATGTTAATGATTCATCATCCACCTCCATAAACTTGTCAAATTCATTCATGAGTCTTGAGTGTCTTTCCTGCATACTTATGTCAGTACCTTGCATCAACCTTTTGATTCTGGCCCACATGGTTTGAGCATCTTTACAAGCATCCACAGAATTGTAGATATCAATGGGTATTCCTTGAAGAATGTAGTTCATCACCTGGATATCTGCATAGTATTGGTTTTTGTTTTGTGAGGACATTTTGCTGATTGGTTCGAGTATGGTATTTGTATCATCGTTTGGATCAGGGATCTATTTCCATTTATACGGACCCTCATCAATTGAATGCCTCTTCAACTATCCTTCTTCCCTTTTATTATCCAAGAACCTCAAAAACCGACTTGCCAGTGGCACATGGTTTCCTTTCTCTAAAATTGGAGGTCTATCTGAAGCTCCTGACTTCGCACGTGTTTGTTGATTCACAGTAGACATGATGTGAATCAATCAATGAATACAATGCAAACTTAGATCGTTTTAGAATTAAAGACTTGCAATCGTGAGATCAAATAGTAACACTGTTAGCCTCAAAATATTGAGTCGAACAAGGAAGCTCGAATACTAATCATGGAAGCTCGGTCTTTACTTAATTATATGTTGTAATAGGCTAGAAAGGGTAAACGGGCTCGTTTATGTAATCTAATTGGTCACGTGTATCAGGCTTAAGCCCAACCAAAACCCGAGCCTGGCCCGTGTTAAAATAGCTAGGCCTCTAACTTAAGGAGTCTAGGTATAAATACCTCTCTCTAAGTGTGGAGAGGGTGTTGGTTCTCATTGTATGCTTACACACTTTTCTTAATCAACCATTCACTTTATCTCTCTTGTTTCTCTCTCTAACTTCTTCCTACTTTTCTTCTCTTGTTTCTTATCTTTGATTCTTGTTTACCATGGTGAAGCGAAGTGATTCTTGGTTCCTACATTTGGTATCAAAAGCCTCGGGTAAGATAGTATATAGTTTTGTGGAGTTTTCCATGCTTAGTTCAGGAGCTATTTTTAAAGCTATAAAGCAGTTCGTTTGTTGTTTAGTATAAGCTTGGGGTGTAATACTTGTGCTTTCTTGTTTTACTCTCCTATAGCTTAGTTGGTACTTACTTTAGTGGCTTATTTCTCTTCAAATCAAGCTTATTAGTTCGTGCTTATTTGTTCTTTGTTAAAGTTTTGTATTGTTGTTTAAGTCGAAAAAAACTTTGCACTTTCCTTGTTTCATCCAGTTATAGCTTATTCTCTTAAGCTTTCATAGCTTATTCGGTGTAGTTATAGCTTTTTTTGTGCTTTAACGAAGGTTTTCTAGCTTATTCTAAAGAAGTTCTTGATGGCGGTTTGATTTAATCAAGCATCTTTCTTTGTAGCGGTTTGGTTAACATTGTACTCTTAGGTTTGTTTGTTTTCCGAATTCGTGCTAAACAACAAGTTGTGTACTTATGTTTGTCTTGTAGTCGAATTGCAACAAGCAAACAAAAGGTAAGAAAAGGACATCGAAAAGGACTTGTTGACAGTGACTGGCGGTGGTTTGTCTTTTATAAGTAGCGGTTTGGTATACAAAATTGCTAGCGGTTTACTCAGTTTGATAGCCAGAGGTTTACAGGTAAAGGTAGTGGTTTAGGACAGGTTGTGGCGGTTTACATTTTTTCTTGGCCTACCTAAACAAACCTCTGCCCAATTTAAAAGTTGGCAGCGGTTTGGTGTTAAGTTTAGACAACGGTTTGTCTTTAAAATAGGCAGCGGTTTGATAGAGTTTTAAGCCAGCGGTTTGTTAAATTTTTTGGGCAGCGGTTTGCATAAATTAACAGGCAACGGTTTGAGTAAACTTGGCAGCGGTTTGATCTTTGACGCATGCCACCGGTTTGTCTCCAATGCCAGCGTTTTGGTTTTTTTAAGGTGGCGGTTTGGTCATCAATTACGTGGTGGTTTGCCAATCTAGTAGTGGTTTGCAATTTCGTAGTGGTTTACCAAATTTGGTAGTGGTTTGCTTAATTTCTTGACAGAGGTTTACCACATTCTTGGCAGTGGTTTGGTCAAACACTTAGACAAACCTCCGTGACAACCAAACTTGGACCATTAATAATCAAGGACTTATAATTTACACTTGGACTTAAAAAGACAATTAATTCTACAACAACAAACCTTAACAACAAACAATTATACATTCACGGTTTCTTCTTGATTTTGTAAAATCCCGCAAAAGTCACTTCTTTTCTCGGTTTAAATCATAGATTTGTAAAACCATATGGACGTTAATTGCATTCATTTAACCACAACTTCAATCACAACACATCTACTTAAGATCCTACAAATCATTTTCACTTCATAACAAACAAATCATTCATCATGACTACTCCAATCACAACTTCCACAATCGACAGTCAAATGCATAACAACATCATGGCAGCTGGTTCAAGGGATCATCCACCAATGCTTGCAACGATAAGATATGCATAGTGGCAATCATGTTTCTTAAGATACATTGATACAAGACCAAATGGTGATGCCCTAAGGAAATGCATTCTTGAAGGTCCTTACACTCCTTCTATTGTCACAATTCCAGCTGTACCTGCAACAAATGAATCTCCAGAAGTTCCAGAACAAACAACAGTTAAAACAATATTGAATATGTCTCCTGAAAACAAAGCTCATTATGAATCATAAAAGGAAGCAATTCATTTGCTATTGACTGGAATTGGAGATGAAATATACTCAACTATTGATGCTTGCAAGACAACTCATGAAATGTAGATAGCTATTGAAAGGCTACAACAGGGTGAATCTCTTAACATTCAAGATGACAAGACTAATTTATTTTGGGAATTTGGAAAATTCACTTCTCATGATGGAGAGTCCATGGAGTTATACTACTCCAGATTTTACAAGATGATGAATGAAATGATAAGAAACAACTTGACAGTTGCTACGATGTAAGTCAATGTTCATTTTCTTCAACAACTTCAACCAGAATGGTTAAGGTTTGTGACAATTGTCAAGCAACAACATGACTCGGATACAGTCTCATATCACAAGCTCTTTGACGTTCTGAAACAGTATCAAAAGGAAGTTAATGAAGTCCGTGCTGAGAGAATAGCCAAGAATGCTAACCCATTAGCACTTGTTGTAGCTGCTCAACAATATCCTGATCCTTATTATCAAGCACCAAAACCTCACAGATCACTTGCACAACCATCAAAACAACCATCTTTCACCAGATCTAATGCATCTACCAAATACAAAGGCAACGAGATAGCCAAACCAATCACACCTCCATCTGAGTCAGCTTCTGAAGAAGACAGTGATCTAGAACAAGCTCAAAGAGATAAGGATATGCAGAAAAACTTGGCACTCATTGCAAAGTACTTTGAAAAGATCTACAAACCTACCAACAACAACCTCAGAACTTCTTCAAACTCCAGAAACAAGAATGTAGATACTTCTACAAGGTACAAGAATGATAATCAGACTGGGCAGTTTAGGAATCAGATGACAGTGACTGTTGTTGGGGTTAGGTAGACTGTAGGCAGTCAGGTAGTGCAACAAACTGGGATATAGTGTTTCAATTGCAAATAATTTGGTCATTTTGCTAAGGAATGCAGGAAACCAAAAAGGGTAAAAGACTACTTGTATCACAAGGAAAAGATGTTGCGATGCAAACAAGCTGAGAAAGGTGTTCCATTACAAGCAGAGCAAGCTGATTGGCTAGCAGACACGGATGAAGAGATTGATGAAAAAGAACTGGAAGCACATTACAGCTATATGGCAAAGATTCAAGAGGTTCCTACTGCAGACTCAGGAACTGATACTGAGCCATTGGAACAGGTACAATACGATGCTGAATATAATGTGTTTGCCAATAAGAGACAGCATTCTGAGCAACCTGAATCCATTAATAACACTGTGTAGTGGAAAAGGTTGATAGTAATGTCATTTATGATTCACCGGATATGTGTGATAATGATATTCAGACTGACCAAAATGCTAAAGATGAGCGTGCTGCGCTTGCTAATTTAATTGCAAATTTAAAACTTGATGTTGATGAAAATAAAAAGATTCAAAAGCAATTAAAGAAAGCAAACACATCACTTGCTCATGAACTGAAAGAGTGCAAATCTATTCTTGCGAAGACTAGTAGAACTCTAGGGGAGTCTAATAGTATTCGGGATAGTTGCCTAATTGCACTTCAAAATAAATAGACTAAACTTGAGACGTACAAGACCTTAAATGACCGTACAATTGATTATGACAAACTTGAATGTAAGTTAAATGAAACTCTAGGACTATTCGCTCAAAATTTTTTTGACATAAAAGAAGGTTTAAAACTTAAAGCCTATGAAATTTCAGTTGTCAAAGAGAAACACGATGAGTTAGTCAAATAGAGTTTTTTTAACAAAGTCACATTACGAAGGTCTTGTCAAAGAGAAAACCAAGGTAATTGTTTACAAAAGGAATCAATCAATTCAAACCATTCATATGTTAGCTCCCAAAGGCCCAACATTCAATGGTAGACCAACCTTTGCAAATCTAATGTACCTCAAGAAAGCTCAATCTGAAAAGTCATGTTTGTATGAGATCCCACATGATACATCTGATCCTGCAAACAGATTCGTCCCTGATAGGGAAGAGACCTTGACTCTTAAAAAAGAGAGTAGATCAAAATTGAATAAAGACTTAGTGAAACCTTATGATTACACAAAGCAGAATAGTCTTTATGAAAATTTCAAACCAGCGACACATGAATATCATGAACAGTTAGCACATGCAAATGACGTAAGAAAGAAAATGTGGAGAAAATCTTTTGTGAAATCAAAACCAAAAATTTTCAAAATCATCGGTTTCTTACCTACTTCAAAATCAATCAGTAAAAGTAAACAAGCTTATAATTTAATAATGAATAACATAAATCATTTTAGAGAACTTGTTGATCAAGCTTGGGAAAAGCATTCTCATGATCATTTTCGTGCACCAATTGCTCATGATATGGAAATCCTAATTAAAACATGTTTGATGCCTCTTGCCCTAAAGACACATAATGATAGTTTCATTTTTGTTCATGAACTTAAGCAAAAAATGCATGCTGATTTAAAGTACGTTGAATCACTTGAAAAAGAAATTGACGAACTTGAATCCGATAAAGCAGAATTCTCAAACATGTATGATATATTTCTGCAAGAGTGTGTATCTAATGATGTTATGTGTTCTTATTTGCATTCATTATATGATTTAGATGCTCACACTGAATTGCAATGCTTATATCTTCATAAAGTGAAAGAATATAAATATCTTGCACAAAAGCTTTCGAAACAAACTGAAACAGTTAGTAAAGAAGTTTATACTGAGCTTTTACGAAGTTTTGCTAAATTAGAAAAACACTCGATTTCTCTTGAACTTGCTTTACAACAATGTCAAGAACAAATGAAAAATGACACAGTTTGCAAAGAAAAAGCGTCAAATGTATTTCTAAAAGAACGTGAATAATATTTTGAAATACAAGATTTGAAAGCTCAATTGCAAGACGAGAACATTGCTATAAGTGAGTTGAAGAAACTCATTGAGAAATGCAAAGGAAATCTATGGAAACTAAGTTTGATAAACTATCTGTTGTTCGACAACCAAATGCTCAAAGGATTCCAAACCCATCAGTTTTAGGCAAACCGACTCCTTTTTCAGACTCTTTTGAGAGGGAAAGTTTTTCAAAGACAAAGTGGGTTCCAAAAACTAATGTGTTAGAGGGTTTATCAAAACCAGCCACTATACAGATTTTGCCTCAAACAGCAAGGCAAGCTGTAAAAAACACAAATGTGATTAAACCAGACATGTATCAAATTGACACTAGGACAACACAAACTAGAGCACCTCAGTTGCCTCACCTCTACAGGAGTAAATCACAAAACTAATGTTAACAGACCACAGCTTAGGAGCACTCAAATGAAATATAAGGTCGTGCCAAACAATAGTCAACTGAAGTTTAAGAAGACTGAAATAGAAGACCACCATATGATTTCAAGTATTTATAATAAAACAAATTCTGTAACTGCGTATAATGACAGTTTAAAATCCAGAACTTCGAATGTTAATGTTGTTTGTGCCACTTGTGGAAAATATGTGTTTAATTCGAATCATGATGCTTGTGTTTTTAAATTTTTGAATGACGTGAATGCTAGAACTCAAAAGCCTAAAGTAGTGCCTATTAGTACTAGAAAACCCAAAAATCAAGCGAACAAATCTGTTGCAACACCTACTAAGAAAACAGTTGCATCAGAATCCACTATCCAGTATTCCAAGAGTTACTATAGGATGATGTATGAGAAAATTAGTATCAGGATATAAATGGGCTCCTAAGACAAAAATGAAGTAGGTGCCTAAAGTTAGGAATGAAAATGTGAAAAAGAGAGTTAGTTTTGCTATAGATAATGCATATAGAATAACTAATGTCTTGAAACTCACAAATACTTTAGGATCCAATTTGTTAAGTATTCCATCATCCTCTAATTCTCTTGCAGATTGTTCAACTCATCCTATTCATTGTTGACTCTGGATGCACAAAGCACATGGCGGGCAATCTAAAGATGCTGTGCAATTTTGTTGAGAAATATTTGGGTACCGTTCGTTTTGGCAATGATCAATTTGCTCCAATTCTTGGTTATGAAGATTTGGTTCAAGGAAATATCACGATCAACAGGGTTTATTACGTCGAAGGCCTCAATCACAATCTCTTCTCGGTTGGTCAATTTTGTGATGCGGATTTGGAGGTTGCTTTTTGGAAATCTACGTGTTTTGTTAGAGATCTTCAGGGAAACGATTTACTCACCGGTAATCGTGGATCTGATCTCTATACAATTTCTCTTCAAGAAACAACTTCATCAACTCCAATCTGTCTCATGGCTAAAGCCTCACCAACTCAAGCATGGTTATGGCATCGAAGACTTTCTCATCTTAACTTCGACTACATCAACTTGCTTTTAAAGAAGGATGTCGTGATTGGTTTACCAAAGTTAAAATATGTCAAGGATCAACTATGTTCCTCTTGTGAAGTAAGTAAAGCAAAAAGAAGTTCATTCAAGACAAAGACTATTCCAAGTTTGAAAGGACGGTTAAATTTGTTTCATATGGACTTATGTGGTCCAATGCGGGTTGCTAGCATAAATGGGAAGAAATATATTTTGGTGATTGTAGACGACTATTCCAGATACACTTGGACTCTCTTTCTATGTTCCAAGGATGAAACAACAGAAGTTCTAAAAGATTTTCTCAAGATGATCCTAAGAAATCTTTAAGCCCTAGTAATTTCTATTCGAACTGATAGAGGCACTGAGTTCTTAAACAAGACACTTAATGCATTCTTTAAAGAAGAAGGAATAAAGAATCAAACTTCTACACCACGAACACCTGAACAGAACAGCGTTGTCGAAAGATGAAACCGTACTCTCGTTGAGGCTGCTCGAACGATGATTTCAACTTTTAAACTTCCTTTATTCTTTTGGGCTGAAGCAATTGCAACTGCATGCTATACTTAAAACATATCTATCATCATCATGACACATAAGAAAATGGTATATCACATCATCAATGACAGAAAACCTTCAATTAAACACCTTTACATCCTTGGTTGCACTTGTTACCTAACCAAAGATGGTGAAAATTTGGATAAGATAAAAGAAAAAGGGGATCTGTGCATTTTGGTGGGATACTCCACTCAGTCAAAGGGATATCGCGTCTACAACAAGAGAACAAGATTGATAGTTGAATCCATACATCTCTGATTTGATGAGATCAAAGAGATGTCAGAGACGTCTATTGCTAATGACACTTCAGGCCTCGTTCCCTAACGACAAAAGGCGTCAGATTATGACAACTCTGACCCCGACCGACAACTACAAAATGTTTCTCCTTCAGCAGATACAATTGTTCCATCACAACAAGAGTTGGATATTGTATTTGGTCTTTTGTACGATGAATTTTTCAATACGGGTACTTCTCGTGTCAACAAGTTTCTAGTCGGCTGCTCCCCACAGACATTTTAAGAAACAACAAGACACACCACCTACACGATATTCAATCTAATTAGACGGCACAACTTTTTTTCCAACAAATGCATAATGCTGAGGATAAAATATCGATAACTCAAGCAGAAGGATAACATAGTTTAAACTAAAATGAATTTATCACATTCCTTTCTGTACACCGGTATGAAAATATTTACAGTGTCTTCATCACGCAATTTGTTAATTCAAATATGCATACCTTCTATTCTAAACCACACGATTCGAATACCGATGGAGAAAAAAAATCACCCCTAGAAACAAGTTCATGGAAATCCATTCATGCCAGTGCTCATACAAGACAACAACTTGCCAAACTGATCCTAAAAAGTGTTTGTTGCGCTCACTGAGAGTACTGATGAACACAAAACACAAATTAAGGGTAATGGTGATTCCCATGAGCGATCAGAGGCAAATGTAGAAGAGCCTTGTCAGTTTTGACAGACTACAAGTCTAGGAACTCGTTGAAAAACTCTTTGGCAAGACTTCTCAAGCTGAAGTGCTATGGAAGAACAAAAAAGGATAAAGAATCAAGAACTGTCATTCATAACAAAGGCCTACGACTTGTAGCTAAGGGTTATGCTCAGGAGAGGTATTGATTTGAAGAATTCATTGGCTTTAGGTGCTCAGCTTGGAGTGTTCATATTTTCGTCGCCTCTGTTGCCACACAAGTCTCTTTTCCAATCTATTCACTTGGACGTGAAAACGGCATTTCTTAATGGTCCACTAAAAGAGGAGGTTTATGTTGCACAACCTGATGGGTTCGTTGATCCTGATCATCCAGAAAAGGTTTACTCTCTAAGGAAAGCTCTATATGGATTGAAGCAAGCTCCAAGAGCATGGTATGATGAACTCTCAAATTTCCTGATGTCCAAAGGTTTTACTAAAGGTACCATTGACCCTACTCTATTCACGATAAGATACGGGGAGGACATTCTACTTGTGCAAATTTATGTCGATGACATTATTTTTAGGTCTACAAACCCTAAATTTTCTAAAAAATTTGAAAAATTAATGCATAGTATATTTGAGATGTCCTTAATAGGGGAAATAAAATTCTTTTTAGGACATCAGATCCACTAATCCCCAAGAGGTATCTTTATCAACCAAGCCAAGTACGCTTTAGAAATACTTAAAAAACATGGTATGGAAAAATGTGATACTGTTGGTATACCAAATGGCTACCAACCCTAAACTAGATGCGGACGTGAGTGGAAAATTCGCAGACCAAACTGACTACCGTAAGTATAAAATTGGGTAACTCATGTATCTGCATCTAGTAGACCAGAATTTAAAATGCAAGTACTATGTTATTGTGGCTACACGTTATCAGGCAGACGACTAAAGAAAAACAACCTCAAAGAGGTTAAAAGGATCTTTTGTACTTAAGGGGTACCATTAAAATGGGACTCGGGTATCCAAAGGATTCTGGCTTTGAACTAACAGCTTTTTTAGATGTCGAACATGCCGGATGTCTTGCTACTCGCAAAAGCACTTCTGGAGAAATACAATTCCTAGGTGATAAATTAGTCAGCTGGATGTCAAAGAAGCAGGACTGCACTGCAATGTCATCAGTAAAGGCAGAGTACGTGGGGTTATCTGTAGGTTGTGCTCAAGTAATGTGGATGAGGACATAGCTTAAGGATTATGGCTTCAACTACAACAAAATACATTTGTATTGCGACTCTCAGTCAGCCATAGCAATCTCATGCAACCCCGTGTAACACTCCCGTACCAAGCACATCCATACTCGATATCACTTCATCAAGGAACAGGTTGAAAATAGTATAATTGAATTGTACTTTGTCAGAATTGAATACCAATTAGCTGATATGTTTACTAAAGCCTTACCCAAAGATAGGTTTTAGTATCTTGTCAGACGAATTGGTATGAGATGTTTGACTCCAGCAGAACTGAATAATAATGTTTTGATAATGTTTTGAATACATAAATCTCTTAATAACAAATCTGTAATAATAATAACTACTCAATATATTGAAAGTTATAAGATGATTTAGTAGTTGAGCATAATTTTTCAAGAATTCTTCAATGACAATTCATAATCTCTCAAAATCGTATGCTCAACAATGCTAACCCTCAATTTTATTTTCATTTTACAACTTGGTATAATTTTTTTAAGTCAAATATATGTAAAATTGAGGGGGAGCAAACATAAAACTATTTCTGCATGCTAAGTATAAAAGTTTTCTCCACAGGATTTTCATGACAAATTTTAATCACATGGTATTTCAAAGACTAAATGAATCAGTATTTAAAATAAGGAGAGAAATGTAATTAAAATGTGATCTTGAAAATAATAAGTGATCTAATCGACTCAAAGTGCTTGATACTCTTCGGAAAAGGTTTTATGGTTATGATCTCATACCTAACAACATCTTAATTCATGACGATTCTGAAGTTATAAGGTGGTTAGGTTAGGAATCAGTCCTATGATCCAACCAGAATCGTCGTGAATTAATATGTTGTTGGGTATGAGATTGTTTGTAACCATAAACCTTTTCCGATGAGTATCAAAGCACTTTGAGGTCGATTAGATCAACGTATTATTTTCAAGATCACATTTTAATTACATTTCTCTCCTTATTTTAAATACTGATTCATTTAGTCTTTGAAATACCATGTGATTAAAATTTGTCATGAAAATCCTGTGGAGAAAACTTTTATACTTAGCATGCAGAAATAGTTTTCTGTTTGCTCCCCCTCAATTTTACATATGTTTGACATAAAAAAATTATACCAAGTTGTAAAATGAAAATAAAATTGAGGGGGTTAGCATTTGTTGAGATACGATTTTGATGAGATTATGAATTTGTCATTGAAGAATTCTTGAAAAATTGTGCTCAACTACTAAATCATCTTATAACTTTCAATATATTGAGTAGTTATTATTATTACAGATTTGTTATTAAGAGATTTATGTATTCAAAACATTATCAAAACATTATTATTCAGTTCTGCTGGAGTCAAACATATCATACCAATTCATCTTACAAGATACTAAAACCTATCTTTGGGTAAGGCTTTAGATATCATATCAGCCTAATTGGTATTCAGTTCTGACAAAGTACATTCAATTATATCATTTTCAAAACCTGTACTTAATTAATTTGATAGCGAGTATAGATGTGCTTGGTACAGGGAGTGCTGCACGGGGTTGCATTGAGATTGCTAGGGCTGTCATAAGATGTCGCACAAATTAAAGTAAATCCTTTCTAAATTCATTTATATCCATTATACTATTCTTCTTTTTTTTCTTTTTATTCTTTTCAATGCTTTTTAACCTCAAATATCTACAGTACATCCTCAACTTTCTGATTCCTTTTTAACACGATCTCCTCGACCATTGAGTTTTTTTTCTTCCCCCCACAATCCTAATTACCCACCGCGATTCGAAACACACACTAATTGATTCGACTACTTTATTACAAGTTGACTCCAATTAAACTTTCAAAAGACACTTTTAAAGACAAATCCGCACCCCCTTCCCATCATTTGCTAAACTAACTAATTCTCTACACTCAACCTCGTTTACCTACACCTTTACGTACTCTTTTTCAGAATTGGCATCCTTTCTAAAACAAAACCCCCCTCCAACATATTCACGACACTCCCCAACTTTATCCGCCAAATCCACCCCACCAAGAACAGGCCTCCCCCAATCCTCACTCCGCAATACCACCCCAACTCAAGACCCCCATCACCCCATTAATCATAACCCCCGCATCTATCCCTAACCTCCCACCTCTATCCCCCCCCCTTACACCAAGTCACCATCTCTTAGTCACTTCCTCCTACAACCACCCCCCACTTATTCTATGAACCCTACCCCAGCCTGCTATCTTCCCCAAACCTGCCCAACCCCCCCACCCATCACATTCTACTCACCACCCCCCCCCTATGTCACAACCACAATCATACTATCCCTCCACAACACCCACCAATCTCTCGACCTCACACCACAATTCGCACCACCCCAATACAAACCACCCCCACCAAAATCACCCAATCCTCCACCACCAACCCGCCAATACAATATCACACACCCCAACAAATCCAAATCCAACACCACTCCACCTCCCCTCAATTCCCCTCACACCCCTCGCCCAAACACAATCAAACCCAATCCCCCGCAAAACTCAATCAACCCACACCCACTCCAGACACCAAATCCCCTCAATCCCCGTACCAATACCCCCAATACCCCTCTACATCACTCCAATAAAATACATTCACCAAAAAATACACAAATCAAAATCATAACCCAATAAAAAACTAAACCTATACAATCTGTATTTTGTTGTAGTTGAAGCCATAATCCTTAAGATGTGTCCTCATCCACATTACTTGAGCACAACCTGCAGATAGTGCCACGTACTCCGCCTTTGCTAATGACATTGTAGTGCAGTCCTGCTTCTTTGACATCCAGCTGACTAATTTATCACCTAGGAATTATATTCCTCTAGAAGTGCTTTTGTGCGTATAAATACATCCAGCATGGTTGCCATCTGAAAAAGATGTTAGTTCAAAGCCAGAATCCTTCGGATACCAGAGTCCCATGTTAATGGTTCCCTTTAAGTATCAAAAGATCCTTTTAACCTCTTTGAGGTGTTTTTTAGTCGGTCTTGCTTGATAACGTGCACAAATAAATTGTACTTGCACTTAATTTCTGTGTGATACTAGAATGTAGATACCTGAGTGTCCCAATTTTACTACGAGGTAGTCAGGTTTGGTCTACGAATTTTCCTCTCAAGTCCCGAATCACTAGTTTAGGTTTGGTAAGCCATTTGGTTATAAATCAGTATTCTCATTTTTCCATACCATGTTTTTTAAGTATTTCTAAAGCGTACTTGGCCTGGTTAATTAAGATACCTCGTGGGGAATAGTGGATCTGATTCCTAAATAGTATGTTATTTTCACCTATTATGGGACATCGCAATATACATGGCATTAATTTTTCTATTTTTGATGAAATTTAGGGGTTTAGTTAGTCTCAAAATAATGTAGTCGACATGAAATTTGCCAAGTAGATTGTCTCCCCATATACTTATCGTGAATAGAGTAGGGTCAATGGTACCTTTAGTAAAGCCTTTGGACATCAGGAAATTTGAGAGTTCATCATACCATGCTCTTGGAGCTTGCTTCAATCCATATAAAGATTTCCTTAGAGAGTAAACCTTTTCTGGATGATCAGGATCAACGAACCCATCAGGTTGTGCAACATAAACCTCCTCTTTTAGTGGACCATTAAGAAATGCCGTTTTCACGTCCATGTGATAGATTGGAAAAGACTTGTGTGCAACATAGGCGACGAAAATTTGAACAGCTTCCAAGCGAGCAACTAGAGCAAATGATTCTTCAAAATCAATACCCTCTTCCTGAGCATATCCCTTAGCTACAAGTCGTGCCTTGTTATGAATGACAGTTTGATCTTTATCCTTTTTGTTCTTCCATAACCACTTCAGCTTGAGTACTGTCTTGCCAAAGAGTTTTTCAACGAGTTCCTAGACTTGTAGTCTGTCAAACTGACGAAGCTCTTCCTACATTGCCTCTATCCATGCGGAATCAGCCATTGCCTCCTTAATGTTTTTTGGTTCAGCAATACTCACGGTGAGCGCGAACATACACATTTTAGGATCTGTTGCAAGTTGCTGTCTTGTTTGCACTGGCTTGGATGGATTTCCATGAACTTGTTCTAGCGGGTGATTTTTTTCTCCATCGGTATTCGGAATCGTGTGGTTGATAGAAGGTAATGATATTTGAATTATCAATATTGCGTGAGGAAGACTCTGTAATTTTTCGTACCGGTGTACAGAAAGGATTGATAAATTCATTTTGTTGAAACTATGTATCTTCTGCTTGATTATCGTTATTTTCCTCAGCATTAGCATTTGTTGGAGTTGTCGGTTCTAATGTAGATTGAATATTCGTTTTGTAGGTGGTGTGTCTTGTTGTTTAGAATTGTCGGTGGGAGAAGAAGACTTGTTGACACTTAAAGTACCTGCAGTGAAATCGTATAAAGGACCGA
This sequence comes from Tanacetum coccineum, assembly GCA_026074375.1. Lineage (NCBI taxonomy): Eukaryota > Viridiplantae > Streptophyta > Magnoliopsida > Asterales > Asteraceae > Tanacetum > Tanacetum coccineum. The sequence continues at coordinate 34,871 of BQNB010036658.1, read as the reverse complement.
AAAGAAGATCCAACTCTTGTTGTGACAAAGCTGTTGTATCTGCTAAAGGAGAAACATTTTGTAGTTGTGGTGCGGGGCCAGAGTTGTCTTGAATCTCGACGCCTTTTGTCATTGGGGAGGAGGCCTGAAGTGTCATTAGCAACAGACGTCTCAGACATCTCTTTGATCTCATCAAATCTGAGATGTATTGATTCAACTATCAACCGAGTTCTCTTATTGTAAATACGATATCCCTTAGACTGAGTAGAGTATCCCACCAGAATGCACGGATATCCTTTTTCTTTTATTTTGTCCAGATTTTCACCATCTCTGGTTAGGTAACAAGTGCAACCAAAAATGTAAAGCTGTTTAATTAAAGGTTTCCTGTCATTGATGATGTGATATGCCGTTTTCTCATGTTTTAGGATGATGATAGATCTGTTTTGAGTATAGCATGCGGTTGCAATTGCTTCAGCCCAAAAGAATAAAAGAAGTTTAGAAGCTGAAAGCATCGTTTGAGCAGCCTCAACCAGAGTACGGTTTTGTCTTTCGACAATTCCGTTCTATTCAGGTGTTCTAGGAGTAGAAGTTTGATACTCAATTCCTTCTTCTTTGAAGAATGCATGGAGTGTCTTGTTTAAGAACTCTGTGCCTTTTTCAGTTCGAACAAAAATTACAGGGGCTTAAAGATTTCATTGAATCATTGTAAGGAAATCTTTTAGAACTTATGGTGTTTCATCCTTAGATCTTAGAAATAGAGTCCAAGTATATCTAGAGTAGTCATCTACAATTTGCTCCAATTCTTGGTTATGGAGATTTGGTTCAAGGAAATATCACGATCAATAGGGTGTATTACGTCAAAGGCCTCAATCATAATCTCTTCTTGGTTGGTCAATTTTATGATGCGGATTTGGAGGTTGCTTTTTAAGATCCAAGGATAAATGAACAGTACCCAGATATTTTTCAACAAAATTGCACAATAGCTTTAGATTCACCTTAACAGTACAGGGAAATCTGATTGATGGCAAAAGTATATGAAATGAAAGTAACGGCTTCGTCACACAACCTGGGTAATATGTCAAGTCTTAGTTTGATTGGATATGTTTTATGTCATAATGAAATATCATTTTGATTGGATTTATTATGGAAATATCGTATCACTGTTCGGGCCATCATAATTCAGAGGTCATGTAGTAAACGTTTGAGGAGCCAGGACACTTTAAATCGTAAATCCAACAAACTCGTCAAAACGTATACCCAAATGAAACCCTTCACATGAAGCTCCCTAGTAATGTGATACATTATAGTTTTAAGTTTCTTCAAAAGCTAGAATAATTTATATATATATTTTTATAATTAATATAAAAATATAATATTTTATAAGTTTGCAAAATTGGCAATATATACCCCTGGTTTATAAACTTTTACAAGTTTAGTCCTTTATATATAAAGTATATATAATTTAAACCTTTAACTTTGAAACTTGGCAAAATAGGTCCTTATAGTTATAACTTTAAGAAAAGGACATTTTCAGCTCCTTTTATTTATAAATTTCAGAAAGTTACGATATATACCCCTTGCATGGAATACTTTTGCAAAACAAGTCCAAAAAGCCATGCGAGCTTATTTTAAGGTTTCAAATGACATTTGAAGGTTATAGCTTATTGGAATAAGATAAAATAAGATGTTCTAACGTAACAAAAGTTTAGAAAAAGGATTCGTTAGCTAGAAAATCAAAATGGGTCGTTTTTAGGGTTTTTATCAAAAACACATAGGTTTGAGGATTCAAAGCTTCAAACAAGAGTTCATACATGATCTTAAGAGTATTATGAACATTATTGTACAGAATATAAGCTTATGGAACAAGATCTTAGGCTTAATTGAGCTAAAATGGGCCGAAATGGGGTTTTCGGGTTCGTATGCCTAGTAATGACTTCAAGGCTTCGTTTTTCTTGATTCTTGGATTCTATTCTGAGCTTAGGGACTTCTATTGATCTTCTATTGCTGCTATGGAAGGCTAGAATTCCATTTGAGGGTATGCGATGAGATGTGTGGGATGAAATGAAAAGGGTGCTTGGTTTGTGTATTTATAATGCTCAAGGAGCCTTTATGCCTAAGTTTTGAGTTTGATTAGTGTCAAGGCTAGTTAAGGTGACTAAGAGGGCCTAGTAGGATGAGTAAGGAAGGCTAGACCTAGCCATGAAGGTGTGTAAGGGGTATTTGGAGGCCATGGCTAAGAAAGAAGGACAATGAGGTGTTTTGTTTGTAAGTAGCTTACAAGGAGGTGATGGAGGTTCTTGTAAGCTACTTGGGTGGCTGCTTGGTGAGTCATAGTGGTGATTGAGGTGCTAGGTTGCTAGCTTGGGTGTAAAATGGGTCAAAAAGGAAAGAAAAGTGGTGTCGAGTTTGGTTTAGGGTTTGTTTAGGGTTTTTAAGTGTTTAGATCGAGTTAGGGTTAGGGTTTAGGATAGATTAAGGTTTAGGATTAGTGTTAGGATTATGGTTTAGTGTTTAGGATTAGGGTTTAGGGCTTAGTTTTAGGTTTTAGGGTTTAGTTTTAAGGTTTAAGTGAAATTAGGGTTTAGGGTTTTGTTTTATGGTTTAGGGTTTTAAAACATGGATTAGGGTTAAGATTAGGGATAGATTAGGGTTTAGGAGTCATGAATTAAGTACTTGTACCTTGTGCTAAAGTGGTGTAAAGTTTAAACATGGTTTAGGAGCTTAAATGGCCTAATTAGGTTTTTAGGCATGATTAGCTTATACGTTGTGTGTTTAAGACTTGTACATTGATTTGGAGGGAAATATAATTCAAATATTGTGCATTGTACACTTGTACGCATGCTTGAAGGTTTTCACATTCATTTTTATATGTATACATTACATATAATTAGGGTTTTGATGTAAACGTTAACGTTTAATGCTTGTTTTGAAATAACGTTTTGAAAAGTACGTTAAATGGATAATGTACTTAGTAAAAATGATATTAGGATATAGACTTGACATATTAGGATGTTTACATGATATAAACATAGATATAGATGGCATTGATAGAGGTTGTGTGAGCTCGTTTACTTTAGAGATGCAAGTTATGTTGCATAATGAGATAAAGCAAAAAATTTCCCTGTAAGAAGGTGATATATTTATAATAGATGGATATTACAGTGCATCTAATTTAATAGATGGATAATTACATTGGTGAAAATTGCAGGTTGTTATATCAAGCACTTGAGAAGGTAACTGCTATTGATATCTTTTATCTGAGGAGCATAGATGAGGGGGTTGTGAACCTCCCTTATTTATTGGCCATTTACTTATTTAGACATGCTGAGGGGAGGAAGTAGGGGTCCAAAATGGCTGGAGGTCACTTTATAGGATGTCTTGCTAAGAACTTTAGGCTACTTACCGAGGAGAGACTTTGAGGATTGACTATGGTGGTTCGCGACCTGTTATAGATTGATTGGGATGAACTGGTGAGGTTGTACATTTATGAGTGGTTAGGTGATGTTTTTACTTTTTTAGCACCTGGACCATAGAGGCAGCAAGATGCTGCAGCTGGAGCCCCCGAGGGTGTTGAGGGTGCCCTTGCTATTAATGAGGGTGTCTAGGCTGTTCCAGCACCCGATCAGGCACCTGCAGCTGCTCCTGCTACTAGGACCATGCATCAGAGGATGGCAAGATTAGAGGATAAGGTTCATGGAGTACGTTAGAGCTTAGGAAATCAGCATGCCATGTTGGATACGATGAGCAAGGACTTCTCTAGGTTCACTACATGGACGGTTGGTCGTCTGTCGCAGCTACTAGATGCGAGTGGGATGAGCTATATAAGATATGGTGATTATCAGATACCATACTAGAGGCGTACCAGACGGAGGACCGATGGTGCCAGCACCTCAGCACCCCAATACTTGATCTCTCTACCTTTACTTTTTACCTTTTTGTGGACATGTATTTTATTTTGTTACCATGATGTATATAAACTTAAACTGCTTATTCTTTTGTGATGTATATTACGGTATAACACTTTTTGGTTCACTTTTGAAAGATAGAATGAATCCTGGCAGTAAGTTTAGCAAACACGTTTATCGATGAATCTATTGGTTATGGACTCAAGAACGGAAACCAACACGAGAGGTAAGCATTAGCATGCATGAGATGGAATAAAGAGTTGAAGACAAGTCTAACTTAAAGACTTTGCTGTAATGAAAAGTGCTTGCCGGGAGACAACACAAAATGTATTTTTTTTAATTTTTATCGAGTGTGTCTTCAAAGACTCTCGATACAGCGTATCTAATCTCAATGGATACGGCGTATTGATTGTCTGGACGTATTTTTCTGTATTTAAACATTATTGTTAGATTATCTATACGGCGTATTCATGAATATGATACGACGTATTTGGTAATCTGCCCCATACCTTAGATACTTTTTACAGGTCTTAATACGGCGTATCCTGGTTCTGGGATACGGTGTTGGGATTCAAAGCTTCTACACTTAGTACTGCTAGGTATAGTTAGTTAGTACTGCCAGTACATTGTTAGTACTGCCAGTATAGTTAGTACTGTTAGTATAATAGTTAGTACTTTTAGTTATATAGTTAGTACTGCTTAAGTGATATGCATGAGTTATATTAGGAATAGATATGCATGATCACTTGACGTGTTTTGTAAGCCCATTAGGGTTTTCCTTACTGTATAAAAGGAACCCTACGACATAGTTAGAGATCAATTATAGAAGCAATACACATAAGTTTTCATAGTTAGTTATTTTGTAACCTAGGCAGAATATTTTGCAATCAATATATATTCAAAGTTTTGTTTACATTGTTCTTCTTAGTATTACAAGTTAGATTCCGCATAACTTGTAGTATTCATAATCATAGTTTCTCACATAGTTAGTTTGGATTTATCCAAGTTAACTAAGCTTTAACAAGCTAAGAAGATCTATTCATTGGGACTTACAAGTGGTATTAGAGCTTGTATAGAAACTCTGAATAAGAAGAACTCATTCAGATCTGGATCCAGATCTCTACCTACAATACAAGATGTCTGGTGAAGAACCTGCACCATAAATGGCACTAGTGGAATCTCCTCAAATGATATGTATTGTAAAGCTACCTATCCTTAAGAAAGGTGAATACACCCTTTGGAGCATGAGGATAAGGCAGTACCTCACAAACACAGATTATGGCTTATGGCAAATAATAATGATTAGTGATGAACCTGTACAAACAACAAAAGATGAGAATGGTGTTGAAACTAAAGTACCTCCAAAGACTGCTCAAGCTATATTGGCAAGACAAAAAGAAAGAAAAGCTAAAAGCATTTTGCTTTTGGCTATTCCTGATGAGTATGAACTGAGGTTCCATATAATCAAGGATGCCAAGTCTTTGTGGGCTGCTATCAAGAGTAGGTTTGGCGGCAATGTTGAATCTAAAAAGATGCAGAAGAATGTCTTGAAGCAACAATTTGAAAACTTTTCTGTATCTGAAACAGAAGGCCTAGACAAAGCATATGATAGGTTTCAAAAACTTATCAGCCAACTTGAAGTTCATGGTGCAGTTTTTCCTATTGAAGATGCAAATTAGAAATTTTTAAGAGCTCTACCTTCATCATGGAACAATGTAGCCTTGATTATGAGGAACAAAGATGGTATAGATGATTTGGATATTGATGATCTATACAATAACCTAAAAGTATTTGAAGCTGATATGAAAGGTTTATCTGGATCATCTTCAAACTCTCAGAATGTATCCTTTCTCTCTGCAGAAGACACTAGCAGCAGTAATGAAGTTAATACTACTAATGATGTTTCGACTGCATCAGGCCATAATTCTCAGGGACAAGCCTCTTCATCATCATATATTGATGATCTAATGTTCTTATTCTTTGCTAATCAGTCAAATAGTCCACAACTGGATGATGAAGACTTAGAGAAGATTAATTATGATGATTTAGAAGAAATGGACCTTAAATGACAGGTGGCCATGCTCTCTATGAGGGTTAAGCGATTTTATAAGAAGACTAGAAGAAAGTTAATCTTCAATGGAAAAGAACCTGTAGGTTTTGATAAAACTAAGGTTGAATGCTTTAATTGTCATAGAATGGGCCATTTTGCAAGGAAATGTAGAGCACCAAGAAATCAAGGGAACAAGAATGGAGATGCAGGGTATAGGAGCGGGGACAACACCAGAAGGACTGTACCAGTGGAGACCTCTAATGCATTGGTTGTTCAAGACAATGCTTTGATTGTCCAAGATGGACTGGAATATGACTGGAGTTATATAGCTCAAGATGAACCAACTGAGTTTGCTCTCATGGCCTACACTTCAAACTCCTCAGGGTCTGACATAGAGGTACAATCTTGTTCTAAAAACCGTGTAAAAACATATGAAAAACTTCAAAAATAGTTTGATGAACATCGACAAACTCTTAGTAAGGCTAATCTAAAAATTATAGCTTATCAGTTAGGCCTAGAATCTGTAGAGGCACAGTTAGTTGTTCATCAGAAAAATAAAGTTGTCTATAAAGAAAAGATTGTAGTTTTAGAATTTGAAGTAAAAGACAAAAGTAACGCTGTCACTAGACTTAAAAATTAGTTAGATGAAACTTTAAGAGAAAAAGATGATTTAAAAGCTAAACTAGAACAGTTTGAAACATCTTCTAAAAACTTAAATAAACTGATTAATAGTCAACTAAGTTCTAAAGATAAAACTGGTCTAGGATATGGAGATCAATTAAATGAAAATGATTCAAGTGGTAGTGAATTGTTTAATAGTGTATTTGATAGTCGTTCAAGTGATGGAGATGACAATCAAACAACTGATAGGTTTAAAAAGGATAATGGATATCATGTTGTTCCTCCTCCTTTAACCGTGAACTATATGCCTCCACTAGCTGACCTATCTTTTACAAGATTAGATGATTCTGTTTATAGGCCTACAACAAATAAGACTAGTGCTAGTGTGTATCAAGTTGAAAAAAGTACTTCTCAAACTAGCAATACTAATGTAGAAATGCCTAGAGTTGAATCTGTTAGGCCTAGTAGAGTTATCATTGAAGATTGGGTTAGTGATGATGATGAGGATATTTTTCAATCTAATGATTTGCAAGCAACAGAAAAACCTAGTTTTAAAAGGATTGAGTTTACTAATGCTAGGAATGAATCTGTTAAACCTAAACAAGCTAAAAAATATAGGATAATCACTCAAAATCCTAAGGTAGATAGAAGAGATTGGAATGGGAAAATGACTCAAAAACTGGGGTTAGGATTTGGGTTTATAAAGAAAGCCTGTTTTGTTTGTGGCAGTTACAGCCATCTAATAAAAGACTGCGATTTTCATGAAAAGAGAATGACTAAAAAGTCTGTTTTGAAAAATATGGAAAAGAATACTGGTCAAAGGGAAATTAGACCAGTTTGAAACAGTGCTCAGATAATAAATCATCAAAATAAATTTGTTCCATCTGCAATCTTAACAAGGCTTGGAAGAGTACTAGTTAGTGCTGCCAAGCAAAGATCTCCTAGAGCAACATCATCAACTAGTACATTCAGACCAGTTAATATTGCTACTCATACAAATAGAGTGAACGTTTTAAAATTAAGAACAAATGCTTTTCATAAGCCTCATTCACTTGTTAGAAGGTCTTTTTATAAATCAATAGCACCAAATACTAGGATTTTAAATGAAAAAGTTAATACTGTCAGAGTAAATGGTGTTAATACTGCTGGGCAAATAGCAGTTAGTGCTGTTAAGGAAAATGGGGTCACTACTGTTAAGGCCTCAGCAGGTTGTGTTTGGAGACCTAAAATGACTGATTTAAACAATGTCTCCAAAGACAATAGTGGATCATGGGTCTCAAAAAGAGTATATTATATAGATCCACAAGGCAGACTCAAGTCAGTAGTGGCTTGGGTCCCCAAGAGACACTGACTCTCTTACTTTTGTGCAGGGAAATCCACAACAAGCTTTGAAGAACAAAGGAATATTTGACAGTGGATGTTCCAGGCACATGACAGGGAACAAAGACTTCCTTACTGACTATCAAGACATTGATGGAGGTTTTGTTGCTTTTGGTGGAAGTGCTAGAGGTGGTAAGATAACAGGAAAAGGAAAGATAAGAACAGATAAGTTAGACTTTGAAGATGTGTTTTTTGTCAAAGAACTAAAGTTTAATCTTTTCTCTGTCTCACAAATGTGTGACAAGAAAAACAGTGTTCTTTTCACTGAAACTGAATGTCTTGTTTTGTCTCCTGATTTTAAGCTACTTGATGAAAGCCAAGTACTGCTTAGAGTTCCCAGGCAAAGCAATATGTACAGCTTTGATTTAAAGAATGTTGTTCCTTCTGGTGATTTAACTTGTTTGTTTACAAAAGCCACAATTGATGAGTCTAAATTATGGCATAGGAGGCTGGGTCATGTGAATTTTAAAACAATGAATAAACTTGTGAAGGGAAACCTTGTAAGAGGTCTTCCTTCAAAGATTTTTGAAAATGACCATACTTGTGTTGCTTGTCAGAAGGGAAAGCAACACAAAGCCTCCTGTAAGGCCAAACTTATGAGCTCTATCAGCCAACCCTTACAGATGTTGCATATGGACTTATTTGGTCCAACATCTGTTAGGAGTATCAACCATAAGACATATTGCCTTGTAGTGACTGATGACTTTAGCAGGTTTAGCTGGGTTTTCTTCTTAGCCTCTAAGGATGAGACTAGTGGGATTCTTAAGAGATTTATAACAGAAATAGAAAACCAATTAAACCATAAGGTTAAAGTAATCAAGTGTGATAATGGGACAGAATTCAAAAACATGGAAATAAATGAATTCAGTATATTAAAAGGGATAAAAAGGGAATTTAGTGTTGCCAAAACTCCACAACAAAATAGAGTTACTGAGAGAAAGAACAAGACTCTGATTAGAGCTGCTAGGACTATGCTAGCAGGCTCACTTCTACCTACTGTATTTTGGGCTGAAGCAGTTAATACTGCTTGTTATGTTCTAAATAGGGTTTTAGTGACCAAGCCTCATAACAAGACACCCTATGAACTTATTATTGGCAGACCACCAAGCATAAGTTTCATGAGACCTTTTGGATGTCCTATTACAATAAGAGTGCTATTTGTGTTGTCAAGAATCCTGTCTACCATTCTAAACCAAAGCATATATGTTGGGAAATATACTGTAAAAGACTTAATACTGGTACAAGTATATGTAGATGACATCATCTTTGGTTCCACTAAAAAGTCTTTGTGTACAAATTTTAAGCAAATAATGCACCAAGGTTTCAGATGAGTTCAATGAGAGAGCCTCACTTTCTTCTTGGGTTACAAGTCAAGCAGAAGAATGAGAACGGGATCTTCATTAGTTAGGACAGTATGTTGGTGAAATCTTGAAGACAAATTTGGTTGTTTTTCTAAGATAAGGACAGTCAGAGTACTCTAATTTTAAAAAACCAACAGGCTTTGACAAAGTGAAGATGGTGTAGGATGTTGATTTCCATTTTATACAGGTCAAGGGTTGGGTATCATGGGTGTATCTTACATTCCCTCTAGGACCAGATATTATGTTCTCAGTTTGTGCATGCTCAAGATTTCAAGTTCAGCCAAAAGTTTCCCACTTGAAATGCAAGTAAAAAAGATCTTTATGTTACATAAAAGGGTCGGACCCAAATTGGGACTTTGGTATCCTAAGGACTCGACCCTTATATTTGAATCTTTTTAGGACAGTGACTATGAATTTGCTGCGAGGTACAGTTTAGGATCAAGAATCCACAACAGGAGGTTGTCAATTTCTTAGTTTGAGGGTTAATCTCTTGGCAATGTAAAAAGCAGACTGTGGTGGCTAATTCAACTACTGAAAGGCTTGATTGTTATGTTTCTCACTGCTTGTGTCAAGTGCTTTGGATCCAAAAAATTTAGGTTGTTTGGATTTGTATACAACCTTTATGCAGACAAAGATTCATGTGGACATTAATGAGTGGATCTGTGATATTTGTGTTGTCCATGAATCCTGTCTACCATTCTTAACCAGAAGCATATATGTTGGGATATTTACTGTAAAAAGATTAATACTGGTATTTAACGATTTAGTTGGGTTAGTATTAGTTAGTTCTTGGCAGTACGAATATTAAGTCTGGCAGTATTATAGTTAGTACTGGTAGAGTGGCAGTACTAGTTAAGTTTGTTTATGTAACAGAATAGTGATAATAGTTATCTAGAGATTATCTTAGGTTGTATCTTTGGAAAAGGATATGCTAATCCTTTGACACGTTTTGTTAAAGCCTTTTAGGGTTTCCTTGGTGTATAAAAGGAACCCTACGGCATAGAGTTTGATAGATAACAAATAGAAGCATTGAAGCTTAATAGAAATTCAATAGCAAAATTAGTATTGTATTCTTCTTAATACTTGTGTTAAGATTCCGCATTAACACTTGGTGTTCATAGTCAGTGTCTCTCACATAGTTGATTTGGATTTATTCAAGTTAGCTATTGTCTTACAAAGGCTATATAGATCCTAAACCACAGGACCTTCAAGTGGTATCAGAGCCTATAGAGGGACTCTGAGTAAGAAGAATTACTAGAACCACAAACAAACACTCTCTTTCAGATCTTTACAAAATGTCTCAACCTGCTAATGATGAGTTCTCTCAACATCTCAGTGATGATGAAGCATCAAACCATGAAGATGCATCAGACTAATGGTGCTTGCACTAAACAAACAACAACAGTCATTCACTCAAACATATTGCTATCTCTAAATATCAAAAAACTCCCAATTCTGAAGAAGGAGGAGTATGATTTATGGGGCTTTTGGAGATGGAGGCATTACCTTGAGTACCAGTGACATGATGTTTGGGTAGGATAATTCAGAAATGGAAACTCCAAGAAGAGAATTTCAACTGGAAGGGATGGTGTTATTCGAATACTTCCACCAGTAACTGCTGCAGAAATTCAAGCTGTTGAAAAGGAAAGGAAGGCTAAGAATATCTTGCTGATGGCCATTCCCAAAGAACATATAAGAAGATTTCATGGAATGGATGATGCAAAAGAAATCTGGGAACCCATCAGAACTAGGTTTGGTGGTGGGAAGGCAAATTCAAAAGAAAATGCAGAATGGCTGGTTTTCAAATAACAGTTTGAGCATTTACAATATCCAGTTCAGAAGGGTTAGAAAAGGGATATGACAGATTCCAACAATTACTTTCTCAGTTGGAAGCTCATGGTGCTGAAGTATCAACTGAGGATGCAAATCATAAGTTTCTCAAATCTTTGCCCCCAGCATGGTCCAATCTGGCAATGACTATGAGAACTAAACCAGATGTTGTAATTTATCTATTGATGATTTGTCAATAACCTTAGGGTTTTTGAGCAGGAAATTCCATGTGCCTCAATAACTCTTCAAGCGATCTAAAATGTTGCTTTTGTTTCACAAAGCAAAAGCAGCACTAATAGGGTTAAATCTGGTTTTACTAGTGCCTACAATATTTGCACTCCTACTTCTTCAACCAATACACCAGAAAAAGAAGCTCTTGCTGGTTTTGCTGATGAAGTTATTTATTTCATCTTTGCCAAACAATCAGAGGACTGAGACTTGCTTCATGAAGACCTGGAACAGATTGATGACTTGGACATTGAAGAGATGGACATAAACTGGCAGATAGCAATGATTGCTATACGAATAAAGAAGTTCTACAAGAAATACAGGAAGGAGGAGAGTTCGTGTTGATGGAAAAGCACATGTTGGTTTTGTCAAAAAAGAAGTGAATGCTCAATTGTCAACACATAGTCACTTTCATCTAGGGAATGTACAGCAAAGGGGACACATGATGGGAAAGAAAGAAGATTGACTATCTTTATAACACCAAGATAGTAGAAAGCAAGAGGAATAATCACTCGGGCTTGCTGATAATGGATGGATGGTATTGTCAATTGGGTTTGAGAACACACTGCAGATGAAGAGGGACGAAATCATGCACCATGGCTATCAGCTCCGGAACTTGAGGTTATCTTTGTGTTCTAAACTTGAATCTGAATTCATACAATTACCTTAAAACACTTTGTTGTGATGAACAAATGAATAAGTAGTTGATCAAGAAGCACAATACTTGCTATAGTCAAGCTATTAGAAACTAGGGATGCTCAACTTGTTTACTTTTCAAAAACAGGCTAACTCTTTCTCTAATTGAATAGCTTAGCATTTCAGGGCAAATAGAAAATATATGAAAAAGATGAAAAGCTTAAAAAATATAGGAGAATTGGAATGAAAAGCTGTAAAAGAAAAGGAACAATTGCAGAAAACATTAGATTCATGGAAAGATTCTTCCAAGAATCTTTAGAGATTAATTAATTCAAGCATGAGTTCAATTAGTAAAAATGGGCTTAGTGGTATGAAATACATCAACATGAGGTTCTAGGTTATGAGGAAGAAATGAATTTTTTTGTTTTTAATTGTTCAGAAGAGGACTCAGTTGGAAAACCTTTGTACAGTAGATTTATAAAAACTAATGATTATAAAGGTGTTCCACATCCCTTAAGTGGAGATTATACTCCTAAACCACAAGAAGAAATTGATGAGTCTTTGTATGTTTATGGTAAAAAGGGACCCAAGAGCTGAAACCCAGTGTATCAGATGATAGATCCAGTGAATAATTACCTGTCAATCTACTGACAGTGCAAGATTATTGGAACTTCCTCTGAACATTCTTTTGATCCTGAATTTGAGATTTCAAGAGTACCTAAAGAAGTGTATGTGTCTAAACCTATTACAATAAATGAAAAAGGTGTGTCTACTCCAAAATCAAAAGAGGTTGAACCTAGTTGTGTCTCACACATAAAAACTCCTAGGCAACCAATCAAAGATCAAGAAACACCTAAAGTTAACAGGAAGAATTGTAATGCTATGAAGGAAAGAGAATTAGGAGAAGGTTACTCTTTCACAAAGAAGAAATATTTTGTTTGTGTAGTTAAGTTTCATTTGATCAAAGATGTGGACTATTATTGAAAAGAAAATGGCATAAGGTGCGGCTGAGTTTAAGAAACAAAGGGTTTTTAATACTGGTAACAGGGTGGAAAAACTAGTATGGATTAATGATGACAAGATTAATCATGCTAATCAATTTGTTCCTAGATCAGTACAACTTAATACTGATAGGCCAAACATTAATTCTGTTAGGCCTAATATTAATACTGGTAGAACAAATATTAATTATGTTAGGCCTAGAGTTAATACTGTTAATACTGTTAGATCTAGACAATCAGGACATACAGGACCTCAAAACGCTTTAGTCCTCTAAAAGACCAGGTGAATAATTTAATCAAGAACGGCATTTTTCTGAAATCACATTCATATTCGTAAGTAGACCCCTTTGCAAAAAATACAGCACAAATGTCTTCATTCTTCAATACTGTAAAGGGAAATGGGGATCTGGCTGTTAAGAATAGCAGGTATAATTGGAGAAACACTATACCAAACTTCCAATTGTAATGGTGGACCAACTTTTATTAGAACTGTGTTTCAAAAGGTCCACAAAGCAGACCCAAGCATTGTAGGATTGGGGTCCCTAAGAGAAATAATTCTCTTTTTCATATGCGGATCATACACTCAAGAACATGGAATAATAGTGGTATAATTTGATAGTGGTCTGCTTAGGGCAATGACAGGTAACAAGGATCAACTGGAGGGATTTTGAAGAATTCATTGGGGGATCTGTTTCCTTTTGGAGGTTGCTAATGGCTACATAACTGGTAAAGGAAGAATAAGAGTTTGGTAATTTAGATTTTGATAGTGTGTCTTTAGTAAATGGAATCTAGGGCATTTTAAACTTTCTCAAATCTAATGTGTGATAAGCAGCACTAGGTTCTTTTATTGAAACGGATGTTCTTGTTGTAGTCTTCAGGACTTTAAGATGTGATGAAAATCAGATTACTTCAAATGTGTCCTTAGACCTCACCATATATACAGTTTTGATATGTGGACACCTACACCTGCTAAATGTTTTGCCTGTTTGGGTGCTAAGGTCACATCTGATGAAATCTTAAAATGTGGCACAGAAGGTTTGGTCATATCAATTTAAAAACCTAAACAAACTGTGAAGGAAAACCTAGTAAGATGGTTTCTCCTTCCAGGTTTTCAGAAATGACCATACCATGTGTTGCTGTGCACATAAAGGAAAGCAACACAAGGCCTCCTGCAAGGCTAAAATTAGAAAGATTATCACCTGAGCCATTACACACCTTGCTTAGATGGATCTTTTTGGATCCTATTCTGTTAAAAAGCATTAATCATGCCAAGTTATTGCTTATGATTAATGAGGATTGCCCAAGATTTAGTGGGTATTCTTTTGGCCTATAAAAGGATGAAACTAAGTGGCATTCTTCAAAACTTCATTAGGCAGATTGAAAATTAGCTTAATCATAGGGTTAAAATCATTAGATCAGATAATGGCACTGAATTTAAGAATAGAGATATGCTTGAATTTTGTGGAAACAAGGGAATAAAACAAGAGTATACGCTAAAGACTTATCTCATGGCAATGCAAGAAACAGACCATTGTGGCTACTTCTACAACTGAAGCTGAATATGTAGCTGCTGCAAATTGCTGTGGACACGTATTGTGGGTTCAAAATCAACTGTTGGACTATGGTTTCAATTTTATGAATACCAAAATCCACATTGATAATGAGAGCACAATTTGCATTGTGAAGAACCCAGTGTATCATTCCAAGACAAAGCACATCGAAATACGCCACCATTTTATAAGAGATTGTTATGAGAAGAAGCTCATTAGTGTGGAGAAAATTCACACAGCCCCTATTAACCAAATCTTTTGATGGACCACGGTTTAATTTCTTAGTGGTTAGTATTGGTATGATAAACCCATAGCTACGTTTAAGGGGAGGCTTAGTTATATACTTTGTATAATTCTAGTAGTTAGTTTAACTAAATTATGGCTTAAGTAGTATTAATTCTGGTAGTTAGTAGTATTAATTCGGGTAGTTAGTTTAAGTTAATTCTGGTATTATATAAACTCCTGCAGCATGTTTTTCTTTGTTTTCGACTAATTCTTGCAGGAATAGCATGGTTTGCAGATGTAAGGAAGGTGTGATAAGGTTTTTGTTTTGTAAGTCTTCAGTAAATACTTAATTCTGGTTGAAAAAGAGTTAATTCAAGTTGAAACATATTTAATTCTGGTTGACCAAAGTTAAGTCTGGTAGTGTTAATTTTAATTCTGGTAGGTTACCGTTAGTGCTAGTTGCGAGAAAATTGATTTTTGCTGTTTAAACACTGTTTAAATGTTACCATTATAGATTTTTACGGTGCTATTGTCGTTAAAAGAGAAGCTATAAATAGATAAAGTTTGATTTCTCTTTCATACTTATCTTTTATTTACTCTCTCCCTCTTATCAAAGTAAAAAATCTTCTTTATCTTTACAAAGGATATATTTAATTTTCTTTTTACCAGCATCTAGCACCTCACTCGTAACTAAACCCAGTAATTTTCAGTCCACATCACTACCTTTTATTGCAACTTTCAAATCATGGCTCAATTAAAATACTGCGACAAACATAATCAAGTGGGATTTTTGCGCAAACCTGACGAAAGTGCAGGGTTTGCAGAGATAGTGGATTTTCTAAGAGGTTCCAACCTCAGGTATGCTTTAACTACTAATCCTACTATCCATGATTCCCTAGTCAAACAGTTTTGGCAGACTGCTACTGCCAAAACTCTTGCTGATGGGACTCTAGAGTTACAAGCAACTATTGATACTATTGCGTATACAATCACTGAGGCATCTATTAGAAGTAAGCTTAAATTAGCAGATGCTTCAGGGATTACCATGTTGCCAAACAATGAGATTTTTTTTTTAAGGGAGGGGGCATATGGTGGTATCCTACTGATGGATCTTTACCATTTTGAGAAAGCTTTTTCACACCCAATAAAATTGAGATTCTTAGTCAACAAAATTTATATTATATGAGCTCATAAAATTGGTGGTGGGGATTCATTTTGGTAGCAATCATTGCTAGGCCCTTGATTTGTCTTTACACTGGCAGAGTTTATAATTTTTCAAACTAATTTTTGATGGACCATCGGTGGCAAACTTGGAAAAGCAAAACAAAGTTTTTAATGTATCCTCTTTCTTAAATGATTTTGGATATTCAAACTAAAAACATACACCCTTATCTGGTTGTGACTCTGAAAAAAAGATTTTTAGGAAACATGTACAAAGGGGTTTTAAAAGGGTACAGACCTTTGTTGCCTGCTATGTTTTCTAATGTTGCTCCAAGTGCTGGACAAGAAGCTTCGTCTGTCACTACATCCTCAACATCATATACTGTGGTACCACTAACAACCTCCTACAACTCAACCGTAACCATATGAAGCACATTCTCCACATATAACTCAACTGCACCACATGCACTTATTACTGAAACTCCACTGATCCCCCTCACCTTCACACTTCACCTGCACAATGAACCATGGAGCATACCTTTTGACAACCATCAACTAACCAACAACCACCTAAAAACCTAGACAAGAAGAAGATACTACTTCTCAGTTAATGACAGGGCCATTAGTCAACATATTTCTTACTCATCCCACCCATTCAGTAAACTTGGATGAAGCATCTAAAGGAACCAAAACAGTCATTTGGGAAAGCTTCCTCACTTTGGTGGAAAGAAGTAAGAATTTGGAGGTTTCTTTGAAAGAGGAAAGACCAAGAGGGTTTTTTGTCTGATTCTGAGGAGGAAGAAATTACGTGGCTTTTAGGGAGGAAGACTCATGATTTAGATCCCTCTGGTTTCTTTGTACAAGAGCTTGTTACTCCCACTCAAAGTTGTCAATGATTCAGGGGAGGAAAAGGTTGAAGACATAAGCCCTTCAATCCTAAAAGCTACTGAATCTTACAAAGTTAAAAAAGATCAAGTTAGTTGTACAAAGGAAAAGAGATACATGAGAGGGAGGAAAGAGTTCAAAGGAAATTTGCTGGGTATAGTTGGGAGCTTTGAAGAAGTTAAGTCTGCCTTTGAAAAAGTTAATACTGGTGGCATAAGAGTCTCAATACCTTCTCTAGACAGAGGTAGAAGAGAAGGAAAGGCTCCTATGACAGAAGAAGATAGGACATTTAAGCTTATAGAAAGACAAAAAGCACAAAATTATTCAGACGAAGCCAGGACTGTGCTGAGCTATCAGGATTAGATGCTTTTAGAAAAAGCTTTGAAATAGGAAGAAGTGGCCAAAAACAAGTTCATTTGGATTCACTTATAGATCAATAGGTGGCTGAAAGAAGCCAGAATGAACAAAGGAAACAAAAGAAAAAAGAAAGGTCAAGTTCAGTTTGAAGCTCATCTTATAACTGAAGAAGATTTGGGGATACTATTAGAGCAAAGCTTCTAGCAAATGCAGATTGAAGGAGAGTGTGCTTGGAAAGGATCTTACTATTGAAGATTATGCAAAAAGGATGGTTAGAGTTTGTAAATCAAAGAAGAAAACACTTTGCAGAGGAAAGAGCTAGTTAGCAAAAAGGGATAAGCCCATGACTCAAACACAGCTCAGGAACTATATGTCAAACTTTCTAAAGAATCAAGGGACATGGAAGTTGACTCAATTGAAGAAGTTAAATTTTGAAGAAGTGAAAGCAGAATTTGAAAATTGGTTTTAAGCATTGGATACCTATGTCCCTATGAAACTTTGATTGAAGCAACACCGGAAAGTTGAAGAAATTTGGTGGAATAGCTTCAAAACTAAAACCTGCAAAGATAAGAAACTAAAGTTTGATGATGAAGGTACTCAACCAACAGAGGAGAAGACTGAAGAAGACAAAGATGATAAGCCAACCAAGAAGACTGGAAAGAGGAGAAAACAGATAGCAAGGAAAGGATTCCATATAGACCATGATAAGGATGAATCTAAAGATTCAGATGAAGCTAATGAAAAAGATAATTCTACTTCAGGTACTAAAATTCCCATTAATCCTGTTCGTGTAGCTACAAAATCACCCAGTAGTTAGCCTATTCACAAGATCATTAAGAAAGAAGGAAAGGCGTTTATACCAGATTGTAAAGCGAGGGGGGGGGAGAATGGAACTGATATGGTATACATAAGCTTTGGAGCAATGCTGACTGACATATCAAGAGATGATCTTACAGAGCTATACAGGATTGTCATGAAGAAACATGGTATGAATGAGCCAGAGGATGAATTTGAAAAGGTACTTTGGGAATACTTGAAGAACATGTTTGAAGAACCCCTTAGTACAGATTCAATTTGGAGTTTGCCAGGTCAATAAAGGATAATTTGTTAGAGATACTATGATGCTTGCAAAATACATTGTTTGAAAAAAAACTTGGAGTCTGAGATGTTTAATATGATAGAGAGGAATGTTATCCTTTGTCTGCTGAAGTATTGCAAAGCTATGTTGGATAAATACTTCAAGGCGGAAAAACTCCAATGAGGATTGTATAAAACTTTTGAATTGATGGAGAAGTAAGCTGGTATTAGGAAAATAATAGGATTGATGAGTTAGAAAATCTAGAATGGATTGAGGCAGGAACAACACTTGGTGGAAGGTGCTTATGCACTAACATAACAACAAATGGTTATCAGTCCACCATGTCTAACAGACATAAGGACTGGCTAGTCCAAAGCAAATGGCTTTGGTAATGACTTCTTAAATCCGTTGATGGTTGACAGTTTACCAAAAACTATATGGTGATCAATGCACCATAGTATTACACTGAAGCATTGGCTAGCCCAAGAGCAAACAGTTACTTGGTAAAGGCTGCATCAAATCCGTTGATAGCTGATGATTAGCTAAAAATCATATGGTATTCAACTCACCAATGTTTTATGTACTAAGAGTGAAATGGTTTTCAGCTCACACCATAGGACATGCACCTTTCTGGTGGCCAAAGGACTTGATACTCCATAGTTAATGGCACTGGTAAAGAGACATCAAATCCATTATATTTCACAATGATTTCCATCCTCTCACAAGAGTTAACACACCTGGAAGTGATAGAAACCGCCGACTGAAACTTTATGAATTTGAGTGCTACTATGTCAATGTTGCTGCTTATTTAAGGTGTTGCTGTAAAGGATATGACTTGTTTGCTGTGGATGGCTCTGATTTATGATACTTAGAAGATTAGTTGCTGTAAAGATCAGGTAGTGATGATTTCAAGCATTGCTGATTAGAAGGTCAAGAAATTGTTTATTCAGGAAGGGGAAGATCATCATGTTTGCAGTTAAGAATTATTCAAAGAAAATGATCATAAAATCCTCAAGAAGCTTATACATGAAGATCTCAAGGAAACCTTGAAGATCAACAAGTATTGTTTCTGGTAGGGGAGGGATGGTTAGGAATTATTATAAACTGACTTAACGTCTGGTAGTTTTTTAGAGTTAAGTCTGGTAGACATAGTTACAGTCTGCCCAAAAGAAGTAGTACTAAGTGAAGTCTGGCTCGTACTTTAGTTAGTCATTTGGCACTGTCTAGTTAAGTCTGTTATGTATCTGTAATAGTTATAATAGTTATCTTAGAGATATCTTAGGAGATACTTAGGAAAGGTTATGCATTTTCATTTCACATCGTTTTTATAAAAACCTTTTGGGTTTCCTTGGGTTTGTATAAAAGGAACCCTACGGCATTAAGTGTTTGGGACTAAACTAATAGAAATCAATAGAAATTTACGAAGGTTGTTTTAACAATATTATTATTCATTTGGACTTGTGCTTCGTTAATAGATTTCCGCATTAACACATTGTTTTCTAGTCTTTGTCTTCTTATAGTTGATTAGGATTTATTCTAGTTAGCGTTTGGGCTTACCAAAAAGGCTAATAAGAGCAATCGTCTTTTGGACCTTAATTGTTTCTTCCGATGAGTAATGAGAAATGTTTTTGTTGAGTGTTAAGTGTAGGGAGGGTGTAGCTCTGCCTGTATTGGTGAGGTGGATTGGTTGTTTTATGTTCTTTTTTGGGAGGGTTTTGGGAGAGCTTGTGTTCTACCTAATTTGGTTTAGTGTGCCCATATGGGGTTTGTATTGTTGGTATGTGTTTGATTGGGAGAGTAGGGGTTGGTTTATTTTGCGAGTGTTGTTTTTGTTTGGACGAAAGTTCTCTTGTTGGATGTTTTACGAAAATATTTTTTGGAATATACTCGATCTGGGTTTATGGGTTTTCTTGATTGGGCACTCTGAATCATTTAAAGCAAAGTGAATACTGCATTATCCTTTCACATGTTTTATAAAACCTTTTAGGGTTTCCTTGGTGTATAAAAGGAACCCTACGGCATAGTGTTTGGGCATCTAAACCTAATAGAAATCAATAGAAATATACGAAGTTAGTTTTACAATTATTCTTCTTAGTACTTGTGTTAAGATTCCGCATTAACACATAGTATTCATAGTCTTTGTCTCTCTTATAGTTGATTTGGATTTATTCAAGTTAGCTATTGGCTTACAAAAGGCTAATCAGATCCAAGACTTTGGACCTAAATGTATCTTCGTGAGAAATGAGACAAGTATATGTTGAGAGAAACTTGAATGGCTGGGAAGGGTTGTGCAGTGCATCACTGGGTCCATGATGTCTTGTCTTTAATATCAGAATTCATCTTTGTGAATCTGATAGATTACGTATTGACCCGGTTTATGCCTAAAGTGTGTGGAGTGTTGCTTTGTTTTCACGCTTTATTCATACATTTCTTTTTCATTCTTCAACCCCTTTAATGCTTACCAAGACATCATTACTAACACCTTGTTGTGATTGTTCCAGTGTTTACTCATGTCTTAGTCGGTATTATTCCCATTTCTCATTCTTCTCTAATCATACCTAAGGACTGCTATTTCTAATTATGGATTGTCCTTAAGTAGATCCCTCCGGTTCTGGTTGGATCATTGGACTAATACCTAACCTAACCACCTTATGACTTCAGAATCGTTGTGAATTAAAATGTTGTTGGGTATAATATCGTAACCATAAAATCTTTTTCGAAGAGTATAAAGCACTTTGAGTCATTTAGATCACTTATTATTTTCTAGATCACTTATTTTAAATATTAAGACACTTAGTTTTGAAATTCCAAGTGATTAAAATTTGTCTTGAAAATTCCGTGGTGAGAAAATCTTATCAGCATGAATTATGTGGAACTTTTCTTCTTGTTCCCCCTCAATTTTACATATGTTTAACACCCAAAAAATGATACCAAGTTGTAAAAGGAATATAAAATTAAGGTAGAGGCAGTGTTGAGCACACAATTTTGAAAGATTATGAATGTCATTAAAGAATTCTTAAAAAAATATGCTTAGATACTATATCATCTTATAACATACAATCTATTGAGTAGTCATTATTATTACTACTTTGTTATTAAAATACTTTTTATAATGTTTTGAATACATAAGAATTGTCGTGAGATGATGTATCCAAAATCATTAAAACTTTGTTTTTTGAAAAACTCCCCCTCAAAAATTGATTCATTTTGAAAATGACATCAAATGTAGAAGAATTGTCTTTATCAAACTTTATGAGGGATAGAGTGTTGGACACACAATTTTGAAAGATTTTGAATTGTCATTGAGAAATTCTTTAAAAATTGTGCATATGTTAGAAGACTTCTCTTCTAACTCTAAGGGTAATTGCACTTATGCGTACACTTTCCTTTTTCTTGAGTTCAAAACTTTGAATGTCTTGTAAGAACTGCTTAAGACCGAGAAAATTGATTTTCTCGTTGTTAGGATAAGTTATCTTTATAGATAAACTTTCCTTTATTTAAAGTTTGGGTTATGTACTGATTTGCACATAAGCCATTAAGAAAATTAGAAATGACATGTTTTGAAATGTTTGAACTCTTGCTCGAACTTCATTTACACACCCGTTTCGATGTTAATCAACATTTCAGTACGGAATATGTTAATCGATTCTAAGAGACATGTCGAGAAGATTCTTTTTGGAAATTTTTGATTTCCTGATTTTGTATTTTCTTTTTGAAATTTTATATTTTTGTATTTTGTTTTATAGGTTTGTATTTGGTTTTATAGGTTTTATATTTTTGTATTTTGTTTTTCTCAAAAATATTTACAAGTCGATGTTTGATGAATATATCAAGCAGATTTAATTGCCAGAACCTCCAGTTCTGCTCTCGTCAACCATCTCATACAAATTCGTCTGACAAGATGCTGAAACCTATCTTCGGGTAAGGCTTTAGTAAACATATCAACTAATTGGTATTCAGTTCTGACAAAGTACAATTCAATTATACCATTTTCAACCTATTCCTTGATAAAGTGATATCGAGTATAGATGTGCTTGGTACAGGAGTGCTGCACGGGGCTGTATAAGATTGCTATGGCTGACTGAGAGTCGCAATACAATGGTATTTTGTTGTAGTTGAAGCTATAATCCTTAAGCTGTGTCCTCATCCACATTACTTGAGCACAACTTGCAGATAACGTCACATACTCAGCTTCTGCTGATGACATTGCAGTGCAGTCCTGCTTCTTTGACATCCAGCTGACTAATTTATCACTTAGGAACTGTATTCCTCCAGGCGTGCTTTTGCGAGTATCAATACATCTGGCATGGTCGGCATCTAAAAAAGCTGTTAGTTCAAAGTCATAATCCTTTGGATACCAGAGTCCCATATTAATGGTACCCTTTAAGTATCGAAAGATCATTTTAACCTCTTTGAGGTGTTTTTTAGTCAGTCTTGCTTGATAACATGCAAAATAACATACTGATTGCACTATGTCTGGTCTACTAGATGTTAGATACATGAGTGACCCGATTTTACTACGATAGTCAGTTTGGTCTATGAGTTTTCCACTCAAGTCTGCATCCAGTTTAGGTTTAGTAACCATTGGTGTACCAACGCTATCACATTTATCCATACCATGTTGTTTAAGTATTTCTAAAGCGTACTTTGCCTGGTTGATAAAGATACCTCATGGAGATTGGTAGATCTGAAGTCCTAAAAAGAATTTCATTTCCCCCATTAAGGACATCTCAAATCTACTATGCATTAGTCTTTCAAACTTTTTAGAATATTTAAGGTTTGTAGACCCGAAAATAATGTCATCGACGTAAATTTACACAAGTAGAATGTCCTCCCTGTATCTTATCGTGAATAGAGTAGGGTCAATGGTAGCTTTAGTAAACCCTTTGGACATCATAAAATTTGAGAGTTCATCATACCAGGCTCTCTGAGCTTGCTTCAATCCATATAGAGCTTTCCTTAGGCGGTAAACTTTTTCTGGATGATCGGGATCAACAGACCTATTTAGTTGTGCAACATAAACCTCCTCCTTCAGTGGACCATTGAGAAATGCCATTTTAACGTCCATTTGATAAATTAGAAAAGACTTGTGTGCAGCATAAGCGACGAAAATCCAAATAGCTTCCAAATGAGCAACTAGTGCAAATGATTCCTCGAAATCAATACCCTCTTCTTGACCATAACCCCTAGCTACAAGTCATGCCTTATTGCGAATAACAGTTTGATCTTCATCCTTTTTGTTCTTCCATAACCACTTTATCTTGATTAAAGGGTTTGTCAATGAGTTCCCAGACTTGTAGTCTATCAAATTGATGAAGCTCATCCTGCATTGCTTCAATCCATGCGGAATTAGCTATTGCCTTCTTAATGTTTTTTGGTTCAGCAATACTCACGGTGAGCGCAAACATACACATTTTAGGATCTGTTGCAAGTTGTCGTCTTGTTTGCACTAGCTTGGATGGATTTCCATGAACTTAGCGGGTGATCTTTGGTCCATCAGTATTCGGAATCGTGTTATTGATAGAAGGTATGCATATTTGAATTATCAATATTGCGTGAGGAAGACTCAGCAATTTCTCATACCGGTGTACAAAAAGGATTGATAAATTCATCTTGTTGGAACTGTGTATCTGTTGCTTGATTATCATTGTTTTCCTCAGCATTAACAATTACAGTTGGAGTTGTTGGTTCTGTTAAAGATTAAATATTCGTTGTAGGTGGTGTGTCTTGTTGTTTAGAATTGTTAATGGGAGAAGAAGACTTGTTGACACTTGAAGTACCTGCAGTGAAAAATTCATCATACATAGGACCGAATAGAAGATCCAACTCTTATTGTGACAGAGCTGTTGTATCTGCTGATGGAGAAATATTTTGTAGTTGGAGGGCGGGGCCAGAGTTGTCATAGTCTGACGCCTTTTGTCATTGGAGAACAAGGCATAAAGTGTTATTATCAACAGACGTCTCAGTCATCTATTTGATCTAATCAAAATTAATATGTATGGATTCAACTATTAATTGGGTTCTCTTATTGTAAACTCTATATCCCTTAGACTGAGTTGAGTATCCTACCAGAATGCACGGATCCTATTTTTCTTTCATTTTGTAAAGATTTTCACCATCTCTGGTTAAGTAACAGGTGCAACTAAAGATGTGAAGGTGTCTAATTGAAGGTTTCCTGTCATTAATGATGTGATATGCAGTATTCTCATGTGTTAGGATGATGATAGATCTATTTTGAGTATAGCATACGGTTACAATAGCTTCAGCCCAAAAGAATAAAGGAAGTTTGGAAGCCGAAAGCATCGTAGGAGAAGCCTCAACAAGAGTACAATTTCGTCTTTTGACAACACCATTCTGTTCAGGTGTTCGAGGAGTGGAAGTTTGATGCTAAATTTCTTCTTCTTTGAAATATTCATTGAGTGTCTTGTTTAAGAACTATGTGCCTCTATCAGTGCAAACTGTAATCACTTGGGCTTGAAGATTGCATTGAATCATCTTGAGAAAATCTTTTAGAACTTCTGGTGTTTCATCCTTGGTTCTTAGAAAGAAAGTCCAAGTATATCTGGAGTAGTCGTCAACAATTACAGAATATATTTCTTCCCATTTATGCTTTCAACCCGCATAGGACCACATAAGTCCATATGAATCAATTTTAACCGTCCTTTTGAACTTGGAGCAGCCTTTATCTTAAATGAACTTTTTTTAGCTTTACTCAGTTCACAAGAGGAACATAGTTGACCCTTGACATATTTCATTTTTGGTAAACCAATCACGATATCCTTCTTTAAAAGCAAGTTGATGTAGTCGAAGTTAAGATGATAAAGTCTTCGATGCCATAACCATGCTCGAGTTGGTGAGGCTTTAGCCATGAAACAGATTAGAGTTGATGAAATGGTTTCTTGAAGAGAAATTGTATAGAGATCAGATCCACGATTACCAGTTAGTAAATCGATTCCTTGAATATCTCTAACAAAGCAAGTAGATTTCCAGAAATCAACCTTCAAATCCGCATCACAAAATTGACCAACCGAGAAGAGATTGTGATTGAGGCCTTTGACATAATAAAACCTGTTGATCGTGATATCTCCTTGAACTAATTCCCCATAACCAATCATTGGAGCAAATTAATCATTGCCAAAATGAATGATACCTAGATATTTTTCAACAAAATTGCACAGCAGCTTTAGATTACCCGTCATATGCTTCGTGCATCCAGAGTCAACAATGAATAAGATGAGTTAAATAATATGTAAGAGTATTAGAGGACAATGGAACACTTTACAAATTGGATCCCAAAGTATTTGTGATTTTCAAGACATTAGTTATCCTAGATGCATTATCTATAGTTGGACAAATACTTGTATGCACATCTTCTTTCCTAATGGGTATTGTTGTGCTATCCACCATTTCCATGCCTTACTAGTTTTCTCATAAAGCATCCTATAGCAACTCTTGGATTTCTGGATAGTGGATTCTAATGCAACTATTTTCTTAGAGTGTGTTGCAACAGACTTGTTCGCTTGACTTTTGGGTTGTCTAGTACTAATAGTCCCTACTGTAGGCTTTTTAGTTCTAGCATTCACGTCATTTAAAAATTTAGAAACACAAGCATCATGATTTGATGTAAACACATATTTTCCACAAGTAGCACAAATAGCATTAACTTTCGAAATTCTAGATTTTAAACTGTCATTACACGCAGTTACATACTTTTGTTTTTATTGAAAAATATTAGAAATCCTATGGGGGGGTCTTCTACTTTAGTCTTCTTAAACTTTACTTGACTATTGTTTGGCACGACATTATCTTTCATTTGAGTGCTCTTAAGTTGTGGTCTGCTAACATTAGTTCTGTGAATTACTCCTGTAGAGGTAGACACGCAGTATCAGATTCCAAGAAGCTGAGCAACCTGTGGTGCTCTAATTTGTGTTGGCCTTGTGTTAAATTGATACATTCATGGTTTAATTACATTTGTGTTTCTTACAGCCTGCCTTGCCGTTTGAGGCAAAATTTGTGTAGTGACTAGTTTTGATAAACACTTTGACACATTAGTTTTGGGAACCGACATTGTCTTTGAAAAAATTTTCCTCTCAAGAGAGTCTGAAAAAGGAGTCGGTTTGCATAAAACTGATGGTTTTGGAATCCTTTGTGCATTTGGTTGTCAAACACCAGATGGTTTATCAAACTTAGTTTCCACGATAACTTTCCTTTGCATTTCTCAGTAAGTTTCTTTAACTCACTTATGGCAATGTTCTTGTCTTGCAATTAAGCTTTCAAATATTGTATTTCAAAATATTATTCACGTTCTTTTAGAAATACAAATTGACCTTTTTCTTTGCAAACTGGTCATTTTTCATTTGTTTCGTGAGATTGTTTTAATGTAAGTTCAAGAGAAATCAGTGTTTTTTTAATTTACAAACTTCGTGAAAGCTCATTATAAACATCTTACTAACAGTTTTAGTTTGTTTAGAAAGCTTTGTGGCAAGACATTCACGGTTCTCCTCACTTTATGAAGATATAAGCATTACAATTCAGTATGAGCATCTAAATCAGATAAAGAATGCAAATAAGAACACATAACATCTTTTGAAACACACTCTTGGAGAAGTAGATCATACATGTTTGAAAAATCTGCTTTGTTAGATTCAAGTTCGTCAATCTTTTTTTCAAGGGATTCAACGTACTTTAAATCAACATGTATTTCTTGTTTAAGTTCATCAACAAATTTGAAACTATCATTTTGTGTCTTTAGGGCAAGAGGCATCAAACATGTCTTAATTAGGATTTCCATATCATGAGCAGTTGGTGCACGAAAATGATCATGAGAATGTTTTTCCTAATCTTGATCAACAAGTTCTCTAAAATGATTTATGTTATTCATCATTACATTATAAGCTTGTTTACTTTTACTAATTGATTTTTGAAGTAGGTAAGAAACCAATGTTTTTGATTTATGTTATTCATCATTACATTCCTTAAGTTTCAAATCCGTTATTACCTTGGTTTTCTCTTTGACGAGACCTTCGTAATGTGACGTTGTTAAAAAACTCTGTTTGACTAACTCATCGTGTTTCTCTTTGACAACTGAAATTTCATAGGCTTTAAGTTTTAAACATTCTTTTATATCAATTTCTTTTTAAGTTAATAGTCCTATAGTTTCATTTAACTTACGTTCAAGTTTGTCATAATCAATTGTACGGTCATTTAAGGTCTTGTACGTCTCAAGCTTAGTTTGTTTACTTTGAAGTGCAATTAGGCAACTATCTTGAGTAGTATTAGACTCCTCAAGATTTGGATTTGTCACTCTCTTTAAATTCTTGAGTCAATGATGCGTTTGCTTTCTTTAATTGCTTCAAAATGTTTTTGTTCTCTTTAGTATCAAGTGTTTAAAATTTGCAATTAAATTAGCAAGCGCAACACGCTCATCATCACATTCTTCAGCATTTTGGTCAGTCTAAATATCATTATCACACATATCCGGTGAATTAGGAATGACATTACTATCAACCTTTTCCACTACACATGTGTTATTAATGGATTCAGGTTGCTCAGAATGTTGTCTCTCATTGGCAAACACATTATATTCAGCATCATATTGTACCTTTTCTAATGGCTCAGTATCAGTTCATGAGTCTGTAGTAGAAACCTCTTGAATCTTTGCCATATAGCTATAATGTGATTCCAATTCTTGTTCATCAATCTCTTCATCCGTGTCCTCTAGCCAATCATCTTGCTCTGCTTGTAATGGAACACCTTTCTCAACTTGTTTGCACAGTAACATCTTTTCCTTGTGATACGTGTAGTCTTTTACCCTTTTTGGTGTCTTGCATTCCTTAGCAAAATGACCAAATTCCTTGCAATTGAAACATTGTATCCCAGTTTGCTACACTACCTGACTACATACAGTCTCCTTAGCCCCAACAATAGTTACTATCCTCTGATTCCCAAACTGCCCATTCTGATTATTATTCTTGTACCTTGGAGAAGTATCCACATTCTTGTTTTTGGAGTTTGAAGAAGTTTTGAGGTTGTTGTTGGTAGGTTTGTAGATCTTTTTGAAGTACTTTGCAATAATTGAAAAGTTTTTCTGCATATCCTTATCTCTCTGAGCTTATTCTGGATCACTGTCTTCTTTAGAAGCTAACTTAAATGGAGGTGTGATTGGTTTGGCTATCTCTTTGCCTTTGTATTTAGTAGATGCATTAGATCTGGTAGAAGATGTTTGTTTTGATGGTGGTGCATATGATTTGTGAGATTTTGGTGCTTGGTAATAAGGATCTGGATATTGTTGAGGAGCAGCAACAAGTGCAAATGGGTTTGCATTATTGGCTATTCTCTCTGCATGGATTTCATTAACTTCCTTTTGATACTGTTTTAGAACGTCAAAGAGCTTGTGATATGAGACTGTGTCCAAGTCATGATTTTTCTTGACAATTGTCATAAATCTTGACCATTCTGGTTGAAGTTGTTAAAGAAACTGAACATTGACTTGAATCGTAGCAACTGTCAAGTTGTTTCTTATCATTTCATTCTTCATCTTGTAAAATCTGGAGTAGTATGACTCCATTGACAATCCATCATGAGAAGTGAATATGCCAAATTCCCAAAATAAATTAGTCTTGACATCTTGAATGTTAAGAGATTCACCCTGTTGTAGTCGTTCAATAGCTATCCATATGTCATGAGCTATTTTGCAAGCATCAACAGTTTAGTAGATTTCATCCCCAATTCCAGTCAATAGCAAATGAATTGCTTCCTTTTCTTATTGATAATGTTCTTTGTTTTTAGGAGACATATTCAAGAGTGTCTTAACTGCTGTTCGTTTTGAAAATTCTGGAGAATCATCTGTGGCTGGTACAGCTGGTATTGTGACAGTAGTAAGTTTGTATGGACCTTCTAAAATGAATTTCCTCAATGCATCACCATTTGGTCTTGTATCAATGTATCTTAAGAAACATAATTGCCACTGAGCATATCTTCCCGGTGCAAGCATTGGTGGACGATCCCTTAAACCAGCTGCCATGATGTTGTTATGCATTTGACTGTCGGTTGTGAAAGTTCTGATTGGAGTAGTCATGATTAAATGATTCGTTAAATTATGAAGTGA
Organism: Tanacetum coccineum; assembly: GCA_026074375.1. NCBI lineage: Eukaryota > Viridiplantae > Streptophyta > Magnoliopsida > Asterales > Asteraceae > Tanacetum > Tanacetum coccineum. The sequence continues at coordinate 5,517 of BQNB010036658.1, read as the reverse complement.
AAATGATTTTCTAGGATCTTAAGTAGATGTGTTGTGATTGGATTGTGGTTTTGGGTCGAAATTAAGTTGTTTTGGAATCACACGGACATAGTTTTGTTTCCTAAAGTGCGATAAAAATCATAAATCTTCTTAAACTTGTTCATCAAACTGCTATCAAGTGACAAACCGCTGGCAAAGTGGTAAACCTCTGTCAAAATGATAAACCGTTGTCAATTTCTTAAGTAACCGCTGCCAGTTTTTGAACAAACCGCTGCCAGTTTCTTAAGCAAACCGCTGGCAAGAAATTTTAGCAAACCGCTATATCAAACCGCTATAAGAATAGACAAACCGCTGTCAATATGGTAAACCACTGGCAAATGGTAAACCACTGTCAAAATGATAAAAATACCAAACTGATGTTGACTAATAATAGTAAACCGCTATTGACTTTTCAAACCGCCAGAGTTTCATTTTAGTAAACCGCTATAATGTATAAACCGCTACGAACCTGCATGACAAACCTCTACGGCAGAAATAGCCGTGGTTATAAACCGCTATAGAGGCAAATACCAAACCGCTGTCTAAACTTGGGACCACTGACAAACCGCTGGCAGTACTATTTTTTTGTTTTCTTTCTAGAATTTGACAAACAAACAAAAAGATGTACTATCTTGTCCAAACCGCGGTTAGGAACACTAAAGCTTCAAAAATAAGCTTAAAAAGATTCAAATAAGCTTAAGACGAATCCAAATAAGCTATCCAATCTACGATAATAAGCTACTAATAAGAAATAAACATCAACAAAGCTTCGAAAATGAATTTTAAGAGCTAATAGTCACGGTTTCAAAACTTAAACAAGAACCTTCATTTTTTTTCTCATAAAACGTGTTTGAATGTATGTGTTTAGCACAAATGAATCTCAAAATGTTAGGAGTTAAGCAAGTAACAAGCTTTAAGAGAAACAAAGCTCATTTTTTATTAATAAGCCGAACCTAATAAGCTCTAAAAGCTTCGAATAAGCTTGAGCACACAAACCACAAACACTAAACCTACCCCGTGGTGATTGATATCAATTGTAGGATCCAAGAATCACTTCACTTCCATAGATTAATACAAGAAAATAGATAACAGAAAAAGAAGAAAAGTAGAGAGAAGTTTAGATGAGAAAGTAGAGAGAAAAAAATAAAAGGATGGTGGATTGCTATGTGTAACAACAAAGTAACAAATGAAAACCAACACCCTTTTCCACTAAAGAAAAGGGTTTATATACCCACACAACTAAATGATATGTGTGGGCTTTTAACTTGGACCAGGCTCGGGTTTTGTTGGACTTTAAGTCCGTTACACATACGATACATAATTAACTAACGAGCCCTATATTCTAATCTAGCCTATTACAACATTACATAAATGAATGACCGAGACCTAATATTCATAATGAACGAACTTCCTTGTTTGACTTAATATTTTGAGGCTAAC
>BQNB010036657.1:0-49973 GCA_026074375.1 Tanacetum coccineum | reverse complement strand
TTAGGGTTTTAAGTGTGTAACTTTAGAGTAAAAGAAAGGGACGAACCCTAGTTCGTTTAGCAGTTGTTAGGGATGATTTTAGGGCCTCAAAACCCTTTTGTACTTCATTCAATTCATGTTTTAATCAAGTAAGATTATTTTAATCATTCAATATGTTTATGTGTTGTTTGATTCATTATTGCTTTTGCTTTACCTTTAACATGATTGGCTAAACCTTCTATTGTGTTTATTTATGATTGTGTGAAACTTAGAATGTAGATCTTAGTGGTGTTGCTTCTTGTGATGAATATGCATGTTAGGTCTTAGAAAACTAGCTTTTGTCTGTATCGTTGTTGATATGTCTAGGAAAAATGGTTGTGTAGAAAGGATACAATCGGGTAACAGTCTTCATATTACCTTGCCCCTTTTATGGTTGATCCACTCTTAATATATTTCAAATGCATTTAATATACTCTTAGGGGCCTTGTAATAGTCTTCATACTACCTTACTTGTGCGTTGCCTTAACGGAATATTAAATAGACGGTGGGTTCGTGTAATTCGTTCATGACTTAAGAAATACTTACATAGACCATCACAAGTGTGACAAAGCAACAACACTAGGAGAAGCAATCTAGGGAGTAATACATGATTAAATAAACATAGTCTTTTATTATATTGTTATCACCAGTAGCTTAGTTTATATTTAGTTTAATTTCTAAAACCAACCACCTCTCCAATATATGATTTTATCTGCTTTCATAAAATATAAAAATACAAAAATAATCTTCTCTCAACCTTTAGAATTATGTTAGACCTTGATCAAGCCTTCCCAACCTATTTCCCGAGTGAACGATAAAAACCCCCTGAGTCTTGCCTATACTACTACTACAACGATTAGGTGCTCTGCCTAGGGAGTTGTAAAACTTCGTGTAGAAGTCCTACGACGACCGCATCAAGTTTTTAGCGCCGCCGCCTGGGGAATAGTTAGGTATAGATCATAGTTTAACTTAGTTTTACTTACTTGAATCCTTTCAAGTAAGACTTTAATTTCCGCGTATTAGCTTTCTTGTAGTCTATCTTTTCTTTGTGATACCTGTTTTGTAACCATTCTCGTCAACCACCATGGGAGATGAGAATCCTATCCGTGCCCTAGGAGACTACTCCAAACCTAGCCACGAGGGCTACATGAATACCATCAAGCTCCCCGTAGGGAACAATATGGTACCTCTTCGATCCAACACCATCCGGTTGGTGCAAAACGGATGCTCATTCTACGGACTTCGGTCTGAGGATCCAAACCAACACCTCAAGGATTTCCTTAAACTTGTGGACTCACTTGACCTTGACGGCGAAAATAAGGAAAGAACGCGCATGCGTTTATTTCAATTTTCCCTTCGCGATCAAGCTAACAATTGGCTTGAATGCCTTCCAGCAGGATCCATCACCACATGGGGGGATCTTACTACCCGATTCCTTGCTCAATTCTTTCCAACGGGAAGAACCGTAAAACTCCGCAATGATATCCTTATGTTCCAACAACATCATGGACAATCTCTATCCGAAGCATGGACTCATTTCAAGGACTTACTCCAAAAATTCCCTCATCATGGCATAGACCTTTGGCTCCAAGTCCAAATTTTTTATGACCATGTCAATCCCGCCACAAGACGAACCATTGACTAGTCGGCCGATGGTAAGCTTCGTGACCTAAACGCCAAAGAATCTTGGGCATTATTAGAGGACCTCGCTCTCTATGACAACGAAAGTTGGAGCGACCCAATGGATTTCGCTAAGCCGGTCAAGGCAATCGCTTTGCCTCAAGATGTCCCGAGTACATCAGACCGCCGTCTAATCAAGCTCAAAAATCAAGTCCAACGCTTGATGGAAGCTCATCTTGCTCCGACACAACCTACCCAAGTGAACAAAATCACTACCCCGTGTGAAATCTACAATGGTCCCCACGACACTCAGTGTTGCATGGAAAACCCCAAACAAGACTTCGTTGAATACGCATCCTCGCGTACCGATGAAGCGGGAGGTAAGTGGTATACCTTTAAGCCCGAGCAAAACAATCTTGGTGACACCTATAATCCATCATGGAGAAGTCACCCAAACCTTAGGTGGAGACAACCTCAAAACTCTCAAAATAATTTTGCAAACCCACTTAACCGGTTCCAATCCAACGGTTCAAACCCAAACCGTTCTTTCAACAACAATCCTCAAAGCTTTAACAATCAATCAAACCTTGAAGGATTGGTGTCCAATGATTCGATCCAAATAGTATATATATTATTAAATATATAACTAAATATCTCAGATTAATTATAGTAAATGAGTAGTCCCCGTTTAGATATAAAAATTGCTTGAGGACAAACATATTTTTAAACTCTCCACATGTACTTATTTCCAAGATTACTGATTCGATACAAATAGTCTATATAAAATATAATATATATCCAAAATATCTCAAATTAGTAATAGTATAGTGAGTATCCCGTTTGATATAAAAATTGCTTGAGGACAAACAATATTTTTATCTCCCGGGTGTCGTATCCTTAAAACGTTAACGAGAATTAAAAACGCGACTAATTAACCAAATAACACAAATTTAAAACCTAAAAATTCAAAATGCTAAATTTTAAACTTAAATGCACTTAAATAATTTTCAAAACAGAAACTATATTTTTTTGTAACTTTTTTATATTTTTAAACAATTTAAAACACCTTTAATCTAGAAAATTAATAAAAATTACTAAACTATTTTATAAAAATCTGGAAAATTTATAAAAAATGCTTAACACTATTCCTAAGGTTTCTAAAGTAAAATGGCTCAAAAAGCTAAAGCCTATAAGCTGTTAAAAATCGAATAAGCTAGATAATCTAAAACGAAAAAAGCATATAAGAATTAAATTGTGTAAGAGTCTTATGAAAAAGACCCAAGGGCGCAGTAGTTGAGGTGTTGGTGTTTTGTGAGGGAGGTCACAGGTTCGAGTCGTGCGACTTCCTTTTTGAATTTTTTTTATATTTTCTTTTTGAAAAAGCTATTCTACAAGCAATAATAAGTAACTTTAGAAAAGAGACTTTTTGACACAACTTATCAATAAGCTAAAATAAGCACGAATTAATGGAGACAGTTTGCTTAAAAATGCATGTTTGCTTATAGCTAAACTGATGGATTATACTAAGCTCTAAGTTAACCAATAAGCTAATAATAAGTCCAAAAAGATAGAACAGACCTAGAATCTAGATTCATTAAGTACTAGAAACTTGAAATAAGCACACTTAATTAAGCTGAAAAACATTAAAGAGCATCAAGACAGCAGACACAAAAAGGACACATTTTAAAGGGTTTTTACCTAAATTTTAAGCTAAGCTACATGACAAATAAGCAATAGGAATAAGCTAAGAACTAAACACAGATGAAGATAGAGACTCAATTAACACAAATAAGCCAGAGTTAAGAAAAACACCTAAAGAAATAAGCTATAAAGGTAAAATGAAATTGACAGTTTTAACTATTCTTATTTTTAGTTTTTCTTTTAGATGACAACTGTCAGACTAAAAATTAAGACTCAAGAAGAATTTTGACTAACTAAAAACCTAAAACAGATGAACTTAAGACGAGAATAAGCTAATTTAAACAAAATTTAACCAAAGTACAACTAAAATCAAACAACACTCTTATTTGTAAATAAGGACTTTTAAACAAGAACAAACTACTATTACTTGATTGTTTATGATCCAATTTACTCAAAAAGGTTTTCCTACAAACTACTAAGCAAAAACAGATAAATATTAATGTATTTAGAACACATTTGCACACTTAAACACTGCACCTTAAGCATACATTTATGAATCTAAGCAATAAGCAGTTTAGGACTTAATCAAGAATGACAGATTTGAGAATTTGATAAGACAGCTAGAAAACTACACAAAGCTTAATCAAAGTTTATTCAAACTATCATTAAGACTTGTTTAGAGCTTATGAAATCTGATTTAAGCACCTAAAACAGTTTTCCTAACTTTTGACCCATTTTAAATTCTTAACCCAAACACTCCTTTAAATTTTGAAAACTTATTTTTAAGCCAAAACAGATCATAAAAAGCCTTGGTTAATGAAAACAAATGAAGATTTAGGTTTATAAAAGACAAATAAGCACAATCATGAGAAGAATAAGCACTTATCAATAAGCTAGACTAATAGACATATTTTTGGCTTTTTGAACAGTTATATATGAAAAGTAAAACTAATGATATCTAATGAATAAGTAAACATTAATCAGCTAAAATAAACTAAAATAAGCAGTAATAAGCACTAAAATAAGCAGTAAATAAGCTGACAGTAAATAAGCTAGAAATTTAAATGGAATTCTTACTTTGTCCTTAGCTCAAAACAAGGACTGTATTGCTCTTTAGAGCTTATCTTCAGCTCCTAGCTTGTTAGAAGAAACAAGATGGGTAAACTATAAAGCCCATTCAAATCCAGCTTATTCATCCCATACTTAGGATTTTGGGGAATTTTTGGTTGTGAATCGTGGGGTTTTTGAAATAGCTTAAACTCTATAAGATATGGAAAAGCTTATATAGATTAAGTAAAACAGCTTAAATATAAGAGAACCAAAGCTTATTGAAGCTTATCAAACCATTTTCAAAACATATATTTCATTAACATAAAAACAAAATGTAACATAAAACTTAGAATTTCATTAAAACTTAAAACTGAGTACAAGGCTTTTAAAGGAAATACAATAAGCTAAAATAAACTAATATAAGCTGAAAATTACAATAATAAGATAGATTAAAACTTGTTGTCCTAATGGCCTCTATTTATAGATGAAGGAGAAATGTTCTAGGTTGTGGACTTGTGTTTCTTCTATGAGAGGGTTTGAGAGTGCTCTCCAAACCTTCAATCTTAGCCCTTGAATCCATTTGTGCTTCTTTATCTCTCATCACTGCCCTTGATCATGTCTTAACCAATCGATATATACATATACATATAGGGCTAACAGAGAGATATCAACGGCTTCTTGGCCGTAAACACATCGTCTAATCACTTGATCCACACAAATCCTAAACAAGTAGGGGTCGTCCTAAAAATAATTCTTCACGTCCTTGAAGAATTTTTTCTTTTGTTAGGACGACATCCCTTTCATAATAAAATTCCCCGCATGGTAGTTTGCAATGTCGGCAAACCATAGTTCAATCTCAGCCCTTGAATCCATTTGTGCTTCTTTATCTCTCATCACAGCCCTTGATCATGTCTTGACCAATCGATCTTCATGGGATTGCCAGCGTGGTTTGCCATTTTCTTGGGAGAATAGGTTAAGGGGGTTTTTCTGGTTGCAGGGAAAAGTGGGGTGTGAGTGGGTGAAAGATTAATTGTTGCAGTGTGGGTGAAAGAGTGGTTTTACCTACGTGTGAAAAGGAAGGAAAAAGGAGAAGAAGCATAGTAAATTGACCGGCTATTATTTCATTTCTGTGGTCTAATCAATTGTTTTAGGCTTTGGACTGGATGTTGTGCTGGAAAAAGGATTTGGATAAATGGATTTTTGGGCTTATATAATAACTTTGGGTTTTTTAGGTTAAGTAAATAAGATTGTGGGCTGACCCGGCCCATTAAGTGGGCCCGAGTTGGTCCGTAGAAGATGGGTATGCCTTCGGCTTTGGTTTTTCACGTTATTTCTATTCTCGTGCTCAGTTTTGTCCGGTTTTGGCCTTGTCTTGTCCTTATTCTGAATATCTGTTACATCGACATGGCATAAAGTCAACAAAACAACTTGAATACAATGCATTTTTGTTATATTTTGTTCATTTTAGGCTCGTTTTATTAGGTAAAAGGTATGTGTAATTAAGCACATACCAAAATCCCCCATACTAAATTATTGCCGTGTCCTCACGCAATGCTATAAGTAAACACTTTAGAAGATTAAGATTCCACTTATTAATTCCTCATTCCCCCGACTAATTACCTTGAAAAGTTAGCTAAGTGTTTCATCTTAAGTAATTAAGCATTCAATAGCTTGAAAAGCCCCGATTCAGACCATTTTTTATATATCATACACTAATTACTAACACATATTTTTTTTCACTTTTTCTTTTTCTTTTATACTTTTCTTTTTAACCTAACTAGAATGTCCTAGACTTTCGTGTTATGTTCATAACCTTTAGGGTCATAGAACAAGAAGCACTTCAATCCTAAAATGCCCAAAAAGGATAAATTCATCGTCCTCGATTTTTCACTTGTTCCAAACCAAGCTCAAAAATGAAATCACCATTAAATATAAGTTAAGATGCTAACACTACTCATGAACTTGTAACTTGTGAAACTTTCACCTCCCAACATTTATTATATCTTAGGTGAATGTGCTTATTTCGAATTTCAACCATGGATTAAATTTTTAAGAAAGTTGCAATATTTCTATGCTTCACGTTCCACCCAAGAATAATGAGTTTGAAGGCGAGATCATCCCATGTAGCGATTTTCGTCTTGGCACATCCCAACCTTGCGGCTAAGTAACCATGATTTTGACACCTCACAGAGACTAGTATCGAGACTCACGGACCTTCGGTTTCAAAACCCTTAGACTTCCCGTTTATATAGAAAAACTACAACTAAAGCAAATTAGTCTTATATTTAAATTTTAGAAATAAAAAAGATTTTAATATATTTATTTATTCAACAACTATATATATATTGCTATAATCATAATATATTACCTTTACCCTTTAAACGACTACCACATCGGTTGTGAGCCGGCAAGAGGTAGTGGTCTTATTTTGGTGCAGGCCCTCGCCTTATATGAAGACTGAAACATCGGTTGTGAGCCGGCAAGATCCAGTAAACTGACGGGGATATTGTTTCTACTTATTAATATACATCATCATTTTTTTTGCAACATTTATTACGCGGAATATAGAAAAATCTCTTTTTAGAAAATTTAAGTATAAATTAATGTTATCGACTACAATAATAAAGCTTCAAATTCAAAAATTGTTGATTTAAGTTTAATTTTGGAAAATAGCACTTATTATTAGTCAGGTTAGGAGCTTATGGGAGAAAAAGCCACAAATTACACTTATGAGTTTGTAAGATTTCCAAATAATCCTTGTTTAACATCTAACTCATAATTAACTCTATCATTTCTCGTTCTTCGCAAATTTAAAATCTTTAATAAAAAGATTCGCGAATGTTTAGTCAAATAAATTAGCTTTGCATATTTAAAGTCAATTATGGAAACTTGCGAAATCTTGGCTTGGTTAAGCTAGAATTCGCATTTTAAAGCTTCTTGTATAAAAGACTAGCAAAAGCTAACGTTTATAAAGGTTAAGGGACAAAGCAAAGAGCTCAACACGTTCGATCGAGTCAAAATTTATTCTTATTCTATCCAGCAGGAAAGTCAAACATTGTGACAAAACACTTATTTTATTTTTGAATTTTTTTTAAACTTTTACATTTTTTTTGGTATTTTGGTGGTAAAAACGGGATTACGTGAAAACAACGACTGTAGGTACGATCAAATCGATAGATTCCCCCATACTAGAACTGAACATTTCCCTCCATGTTTTAAGAAGGGTCTCTACGTAAATCTAAAGCCGTTTATTAATTATGCTAATAGATAAACGTTAGTCGATAAAATCTAGGATATGGGATTCCCATATAGAAGTATGTAAAGGATTGAAGCTCGAGTAAACGGAGGACAAAACCACGAGCACAAGAGGCTTTATAATCCGGGCAATCCTGAACATAAAACACAAGCCACCAAAACACAGAAAATGGAAGAGGCGACCCTCCTCACGTCACACTTATTAGAAAATAGAAAGAAGATAAAAACACGGGTTGCCTCCTGAGAAGCGCTTTGTTTTTTATAACCGAGTCACGAGCCTGACTCGACCCCAAATTTAATGGTCTATGGGGAAGGTTTGGAGATCCGGGACAACCATAGATGGTATGTCCCCTCCAAAGTAGTGTTTGAGTCATGACCGTTCACCTTGAAATTTGGCCGTTGTATTAAGATAACTCGATGACAACATAAGGGAAAACTTAAACAAAAAAACGATGAATGGTCCGGTCCAACGGGTTTTGAGCTTGCCCAAGAAAATATTTAATCAAGAATTGAAGAGAAGAACTCGATCACCAACATTGAAAACGCGGTTCTTAATCTTGAAGTCATGAATCGCTTCATTATCCTCTTTGTAGATTAACGAGTTCTCGAAGCGATGATCCCGGAGTTCATTTAATTTTCATTTCATTTGAACTTTTGGTGATCAATCCCCGGTCTTAAAGGTCAAAATTACAATGTTTATAAGGCCAACTAGGCCATGGTTCAAGCTCGCTAGGAAGATGGCAAGCCTTTCCGTACACAAGCTTATAAGGAGTGCACCCGATAGGTGTTTTGAAAGCGGTATAGAAGGCCCATAAAGCATCATCTAATTTATTGGACCATGAAGCACGATTTTCACCTATGGTCCTTTCTAAGATATGTTTCAAACCACGATTTGAAACCTCACACTGTCCACTTTCGTTTGTGGGATGATACGCGGTAAAAAGACGGTGAGTTACTCCATACTTAGCATGCAGGACCTTTGCAAATTGGACATTGCAAAATTGAGTACTGTGATCACTAATTAATAGCCGAGGAATTCCAAATCGGCGAAAGAGAGATTTTTCAAAATTTAAATGACAACTCAGTCATCATTAAGTGGGGAGCGCTTTTGCTTCAACCCCATTTAGACAAGTAGTCGAACCGGCCACGAAATGTACTTATTCCTCGAGAAGACAGGAATTGGCCCCATGAAAACGCTGCCGCCATACGTCAAATATCTCGCATACTTTAATTGCATTTGAAAGCATTTCATCTTTTTGCGAGATTTTGACCTTGACTTGACAATCTCACACTGTGTGACCAAGTCCATGGGGCATCCTCGGTAAAATAGTCCGGCCAATAAAACCCAAAGTAAAGACTTTTTTAAGCGGTGTAATTTGGCACCATGATGTCCCAACCCGATGGGTTCCATTATGGCAACTGAAGGATGTTCAACAACTTCTTGGCCAAAAACAACACCTCTAAATTACTTTGTCCGCACATATTCTAAACAAGTAGAGATCGTCCCAAAAATAATGCTTAACATCCTTAAAGAATTTTTTCTTTTGTTGGGACGACATCTCTTTCATAATAAAATTCCTCGCATGTATTAGCATGTCGACAAACCATGGGGTACTAGAATCACCACGAAAGGTAACCATACCAAGAGTCTCGAGAGGAAATGTTTTGGTAATTTCCTTATTCTCGAAAATATCTTGGTGGGGATTTTCAAGTCTTGATAAGTGGTTGGCCGCGAGATTCTCCGCTCCTTTTTATCATGAATAATGACATCAAATTCTTGGAGTAGGAGAATCCACCGGAGCAATCTCGGTTTAGCATCTTGCTTAGCAAGAAGATATTTGAGAGCCGAGTGGTCCGTATACACTATGGTCTTTGATAAGACTAAGTAAGGCTGAAATTTCTTGAAAGCATACACCACGGCTAATAATTCTTTTTCCGTAGTAGTGTAATGTGCTTGAGCATCCGTCATGGTCTTACTTGCATAGTGTATAGGCTAAAAATGTTTGGTCTTACGTTGCCCCAGGACTGCACCAACCGCAAAGTCACTAGCATCGTACATAATTTCAAAGGGCAAGTCCCAATCGGGGGCAACTAAAATCGGAGCTTCGGTTAACTTCTTTTTAAGTATATTAAACGCTTCAATACATTCTTTCGAGAAGATGAAATGGGGATATCTTTTCAAGAAGATGGAGGTCATCGCCCGGCATTTAGAAAACCTTGAATAAATCGACGATAGAACCTGGCGTGACCTAAGAAACTTCGAACGCCTTTTACGAAATCGGGATGAGGGAGTTTTTAGCTATAACATCAAACTTTAGCTTTGTCGACCCTCAATCCCGACTTTGAAATCTTATATTCCCTAGAACAATGCCTTCTTTTACCATAAAATGTCATTTCTCCCAATTTAGAACTAAATTAGTGTCTTCGCACTGTTTGAGCATTTTTTTCTAAATGGGAGAGGCATGAGGAGAAAGAATCCCCGAAGACCAAGAAATCGTCCATAAAGACCTCCATTGTTTCCTCGATCATGTCATGGAAAATGGCCATCATGCACCTTTGGAACATGCCCGGAGCATTACATAAACCGAAAGGCATGCGTCGGTAGGCAAACGTCCCATAAGGGCAAGTGAAGGTGGTCTTTTCTTGGTCTTGTGGGTCTATAGGAATTTGAAAATATCCCGAGAAACCATCTAGAAAACAATAGTATTCATTTCCCGCGAGTCTTTCGAGCATTTGGTCCATAAACGACAACGGAAAATGGTCTTTACGAGTAGCATCATTAAGCTTCTAGTAATCAATACACACACGCCATCCGGTAACTAGTCTTGTAGGAATCAACTCATTATATTCATTTTCAACTACGGTCATACCACCCTTTTTGGGCACACAATGAACTAAGCTAACCCACTGGCTATCGGAGATAAGGTAAATCAACCGGCATCAAGGAGTTTGATAACTTCCTTTTTGATAACCTCGTGAATTTTTGGTAACCCTGTCTTTGATGTTTGACATTGCATGTTTTAGAGTAATCCTCCAATTAATAAATTTGTGAGTACAAAATTGGAGGCAATGCCCTTTAATATCGGAGATTTTCCAAGCCTGGGCACGCCTTGTGTGACCTTAAAAAACCTTTAGAAGTCGGTGGACCTTCTCATCTTTCTTTTAATTTTTAGAAATTAAGACGGGGTAGTTTTATACGACAAAGGCCGCTCCAGAAAATGCATGACTAAATATGAGAAGGTAAATCCTTAATCTCAAAGCTCCGGAGGACCATTCAATATAAAATTTATGGATTTTTTAATTTTCCTCACATGAAGTTCTTTCGAGGGCAGAGGAGATGATGATCATCGTTTAATAACTTCTCGAGTAGAGAGAAGTCTCCCTCCGAATCAAAGCAGGCATCAACAATTCCTGTGGAGATGGAATCAGTTTGTTAAGACAATCTTTGGATTTCTTCCAAATTAAGTCACCTTCCTCAAAAAGGAGTGGAGAGAGAAGGAAGAAAGTAGAAAAGGGATGGATCTAAAGACAGAGTGGGATTGCCACTTGTTGAATTATCCGAAAATCCGAGCACTTCTTGAGCATACTGATATGTGAGAAAGCACATATCCTTTTTATACCAAATATGGCCCTAAAATGAACAAATTGTGCAAATTATTTGGTAGATATTGCCTTGTTTGTCATTTGTGATGTGTAGGTGCGGGATATTGCAAGAAATTACGAATAAAACGGTCCAAAACCGGACAAAAACAGAAACTAAACACGAACACGGAATGGATAGATGCACAAGAGCCCCAGGATTTGATAGCAAAAAGATCAAATGGTCAACCTTGGTCAACACAAAGTCAACCCATGGTCAACAATGGTCAACCCACAAAGGACAAAAACCCTTAGAATACCCAAATAACCCTTAATGTTAAACCATTTTCACCAAAAGCCCTAAAATTCATAACACCGTTAGTCCTTTGTTAATAAAAGACTAACGGTCGTTAGCTTTAATCTATAAACCCTTTACCAAATCACCGGCCCAATTTAATAAAAACCCGAGCCCAAGTCAAATACCCTCTTTTTAAACCCTCAGTCAAACAAAAATGAATAAAATTAGGGGGCGGGAAAAACAGTTTTACTGTTCACCGTCTTCCCTAATTAATCATCATCAAAATTACCCATTTAAAATTCAATTAACCCACTCCCTCATTCGTCCAGCGTGGAACAAAAGATTCCAAGTACAAGGTGCCAAATCATCAACAAACGTCACCAAAGCTTCTCATTTGCCAAGATACCTCAAGGGGATGACACGCGTGCTCAAAGAAACACACCCATAAGTGGAAAATTACACTAAAGCAAGGACAAAAGAAGCACAAGAGCTCCAAAGATGTAAGATTGCCAGGTTGGCTATCCATGTGACAAAAATCAATCCAAGGGCTATGATTAGACAGCTAATGATTGGCAATGATTGAAAGGCCAAGATCAAATCAAGGGGAGCGTGTGCAGAGGTCTAGATCCTTCTCTTCAGGCCTATAAATACAAGACCTCTCTCACTCACAACGGATCATCTAGTGTAGCTTTAGTGTAAACGTAGTGTAGCTTATTGTATTTCTAGCTTATGGTAGTTTAAACTCTTGTAATTTTCATTAAAAGCTTTGTAATTCAGTTTTCATTAATAAAATTTGCATCTTACTTTTAATCTTGTGTTTAAACTGTCTTACTTAAATCTGCAATAACAAGTAAAATGGTTTAAATAAAATTAATAAGCTACTTAGATAATCTTCTAAAATCATTACTTAAGCTAGCTACACTCTCATTTAAGCTCTTAAAGCTTAAATGAGCTTATTATCTCTCAAATCCACCCTTAAACATACCACAGCTTATTAATGGAAGGGAAACCAAATTTGGATGGGTTTCCAGGACCACACCAGCTTATCCTAGGATAAGCTGGAGCTTGTTGACTAGCTCTTGGAGCATTAATAAGCCTTGTTTAAGCAGAGGCTATTGTAAGTTTTCATTTTCCTTTTTATAGCTTAATTCTGCATTTAGCTTAAATAGTGCTTTGTATTTGCTTATTTCTGTTTAAGGTAGCTTATTGTAGCTTATATTAGTAGGTTAATGCTTAGTATTGTCATTTAATAGCTTAGATCTTAATCTGCTAGTTAGTTTATAAAAACAGTGAAAAATCCAAAAAAATATTAGTAGATACTGTTAGCTTATCATCTCTGCTTATTCAGTTAGCTAAATCTGTTCATTAGGTTGGTTAAAAGCTTGTTGATATCTGGTATTTGATTAATAAATCTTAATCATTAATCTCATAAGCTGAAAATGAAAATGGACTTTTTAAAGGGGTGTTTGGGTCAAGGCAGTACTAACTTAAGTTAGTACTGCCAAGGTCCTTTTGGTCCGACGTTGACAAGCGTCACACCGTGTGACCAAGTCATGGGCATCTTGGTAAATAGTAAGCAAATAAAAACCGGAATAAAGACTTTCTTAGCGGTATAGTTGGCACCTTGATGTCCCCCGGTGGGTCCATTATGGCAAGCCGTGAGGATATCAACGGCTTCTTGGCCGTAAACACATCGTCTAATCACTTGATCTACACAAATCCTAAACAAGTAGGGGTCGTCCCAAAAATAATTCTTCACATCCTTGAAGAATTTTTTCTTTTGTTGGGACGACATCCCTTTCACAATAAAATTCCCCGCATGGTAGTTTGCAATGTCGGCAAACCATAGGGTACTCGAATCACCACGAAAGGTAACCATCCCAAGTGTCTCGAGAGGAAATTTTTTTGTAATTTTGTTTTTCTCAAGATCACTTTGATGGGGATTTTCTAGTCTTGACAAGTGGTCGGCCACGAGATTCTCCGCTCCTTTTTTTATCACGAATAATGACATCAAATTCTTAGAGTAGAAGAATCCACCGGAGCAATCTCGGCTTAGCATCTTGCTTTGCAAGAAGATATTAGAGAACCGAGTGGTCCGTATACATTATGGTCTTTGATAAGACTAAGTAAGGCCGGAATTTCTCGAAAGCATACACCACGGCTAATAATTCTTTCTCCGTAGTCGTGTAATGTGCTTGAGCATCCGTCATGGTCTTACTTGCTTAGTGTATAGGCTGAAATTTTTTGGTCTTTTGTTGCCCCATGACTGCACCTACCGCGTAATCACTAGCATCACACATACTTTCAAATGGTAGGTCCCAATCGAGGGCAACTAAAATTGGTGCTTCGGTTAATTTCTTCTTAAGTGTTATAAACGATTCGATACATTCTTTAGAGAAGAAGAACGATGTCTCTTTTTCTAGAAGATGGGTCATTGGCCGAGCGATTTTAGAGAAATCTTGAATAAATCGACGGTAAAACCCGACATGTCTTAAAAAACTTCTTATTCCTTTAACGGTGGTGGGATGAGGTAATTTTGCTATAACATCAACTTTAGCTTTATCGACCTCAATCCCGGACTTTGAAATCTTATGTCTTAGAACAATGCCTTCTTTTACCATAAAATGGCATTTCTCCTAATTCAGAACTAAATTAGTGTCTTCGCACCGTTTAAGCATTTTGTCTAAATGGGTAAGGCAAGAAGAGAAAGAATCCCCGAAGACCGAGAAATCATCCATGAAAACCTCCATTGTTTCCTCGATCATGTCGCGGAAAATAGCCATCATGCACCTTTGGAACGTGCCCGGAGTATTACATAATCCGAAAGGCATACGTCGGTAGGCAAATGTTCCATAAGGGCAAGTGAAGGTGGTCTTCTCTTGGTCTTGCAGGTCAATAGGTATCTGAAAGTATCCGGAAAATCCATCTAAAAAGCAATAGAATTCATTTCTGGCTAATCGTTTAATCATTTGGTCCATGAAGGGTAACGGGTAATGGTCTTTACGAGTAGCATCATTAAGTTTTCGGTAATCAATACAAACTCGCCATCCGGTGATGAGCCTTGTAGGAATCAACTCATTATCTTCATTTTCAACTACGGTCATACCTCCCTTTTTAGGCACACAATGAATGGGGCTTACCCACGGGCTATCAGAAATGGGGTAAATTAATTCGGAATCAAGGAGTTTGACAACTTCCTTTTTGATAACCTCATGAATTTTCGGGTTTACCCTTCTTTGATGTTGGATCGCCGGTTTGAAGTCATCCTCCATTAATATTTTGTGAGTACAAAATTAAGGGTCGATTCCCTTAATGTCGGATATTTTCCAAGCGATGGCACGCTTGTGCGACTTTAAAACCTTTAGAAGGCGGTCCTTCTCATCATCTTTTAAGTCTTTAGCGATTATAACGGGTAATTTATCGGTTTCTTCCAAAAATGCATATTCAAGATGAGACGGTAAATCCTTGAGCTCAAGCTCCGGAGGATCATCAATAGAAGATTTAATCGTTTTAATTTCCTCAAAATGAAGTTCTTTCGGAGGGAGAGGAGATGATGGATCATCGTTTAATAACTTCTCGAGTAGAAGAAGGTCTCCCTCCGGATCAAAGTCGGCATCATCAATTCCTGGTGGAATTGAATCATTTGTAAGACAAGCTTCGATTTCTTCCAAAATGAAGTCACCTCCCTCAAAAGGAGTGAGAGAGAGGAAAGAAGTAGAAAGGATAGGATCTAAAGACGGAGTGGGATTGCCACTCGTAGAACTATCTGAAAATCCGAGCACTTCTTGAGCATACTCCTCACATGAAACGTCGATGACATCGATTCGATTAACCGATTCAGCATCATTGTAGGAGTATCTCGAAGTTTGACCAACTTTAAAGGTTATGGCTTCATCATCAACTCGGAGAGTTAATTCTTCACCGTAAACATCAATCAAAGCACGTGCCGTCCTTAAAAAGGGTCTCCCGAGAATTAAGGGAACCCGAGGATCGACAACATAATCAACGACTACGAAGTCGGCCAGAAAATGGAACTTTCCTACTTTTACAAAGACATCTTCGGCAATACCGGATGGACTAGTAGTCGATCGGTCTGCAAGTTCAAGAATCATTTGAGTAGGAGTAAGTTCGGGGAGTGAGAGCTTCTTCCATATGGAAAGAGGCATCAAGTTGATGCTTGCACCAAGATCGTCCAAGGCTAAGCATTCAACTATCTCTGGAAAATCACATGGAATAAGAAACTCGTAGGGGTCTCCAAGTTTTTCGAGCAACTTTTTTAGGATAACCATCGAACAATTCTCATTCACCGGCGTTTTAGCTAAGTCAAACAATTTTTCTTTGTTATTAAGAAGACTTTTAAACATTAAAGCAAATTTCGGCATAGTCTTTCATATAATTGTCTTAAAAAACTTAAAAAAACCAAAAATAGTAGAAAATAAGTTTAAATCCTAGATTATTGCTTAATCAGTTGTTAATTCATGTTATTTAGGGTTGTTATAAGCTAAAAATCATCTTATATTAGGCTCTTGATAAATAGATTTCATTTTATGAAGTTTTTTTTAAATCTGTCAATTAGTTAAAGGAGTGTTTGGTTTAAGCTAATTTGACTATCTAAAGTCAAAAGTTTTGTGCAAACCTTTTTGAGACAGCTTTGATTGCAGTTAAAAACAATAGGAAATGAGTTTTCATAAGTTAGTTTTGGAAATTTAGAGAGTTTGAGCTTATTTTAAGTGTGCCAGCACCAGGGGAATTTCTCTTTGAATTTCACTTGTGCAAACTTTGATCTAAGCTCTAAAAGGCTTAGATCTTGCTTGCAATTTATTTGAGCACTCAACTTGAGTGTGTTTAAGTGCAGGTTTACCCTTAGGTAACCTGCACTACTTGGTTTGCACTTGTGCAAAGTGCATCAGTACTAACAAACAGTTAGTACTGCTGTCACTTTTAGCTTAATTTTTAGCTAGGTTATCATAGGTTTTAGGCTTAAAAATTCAAGTAGGATAAAGTCTAGGTATAGCTTATTATAGATTAAGTCTTAATTTGCATTTTCTAGCTTATTTACCTAGCTTAATTTAGCTGTCAAAGTCACAAAAATTCAAAAAGCCAAAAACAGTAGGTCTAAGATTTAGGATTTAAAGTTTTGATTTCTAGCTTATAGTTAGGTTTTTTATGATCTAGTTATCTAGCTTAAATCTAGGTAAAGTAGTTTACAAGAGCTTAAGTTCTAAATTGCCTTATTAAGCTTTTTAGCTTAATAAGATTTTGAGCACTTTGGCTTATTTCCTGAGTATGCTACTTTCATCATCGTTTTCAGTTGTTCTCTAGTGTTTTAAGCTCAAATTTCTTTTCATAGATAGATTAAGCACATCACTAGCTTTCCAAAACTTCTTTTGTTTCTAAAATTGAGCTTAATTTGAGCTTATTGCAAGTGGATAAGTAAAAGTGAGCTTTAAAGTTCACTTACTGATACAGCAGCTTTGATAAGCTATTTTTGAGCTTATTAGTTAGTTTCAGCTTAGGTCTCTTTTATTAAAATAGCTTAATTTTTTGTCCTCTATAAGCCCTAGTATTCAGTTTTTCATAAAAAGCAAAAATAAAAAAAAGTGCAAAAAGGGGTTAACCACCCTCGAACCCACGACCTCACACTTATATACCATATGCCTTAACCAGTTTGCTACAATAGCTCATCCATCATTGTTTCCTTCCATCAAATACTTGTACACGTTTTAAGTTCCCTTTTCATTTATAAGCCGTAGCATAGTAGGGCTTATTTCGTGCTTATTAATTAAGCTGAGTCATTGGTTTTAATTTTCCTAGCTTCTTTGTATCCTTCTTGATTTTCCCTGAATTTTTGGTAATTTTCCATTAAGCAGATTAATTATTATCATTTTTCGAAAGTAAAAATCTTAAAAAATACATAAAAATAGAAAAAAGTTTCAGAAAAATACAAAAAAATAGTTTTTAGTTTTATAAAAAATAGCTTTAGGTTTACATTCAGTAAAATCATTTTTACACTTTTTAGATCTTAATTTTCATTTTTGAGCTTTTATTTTTAATTTTAAAAATAGGATTTTAATTTTAAAAATAGTTAAAAATAGTTTTCTGAGTTTTTATGTTATTTTAGACTTTTCTAAGTTTAAAAATCATTTTTCTTTTTTATCGTTTTAAATCTTGGGTAGAATTAGGTTTTTGCCTTAGTTTAGTGTCCCGTTTGCGTTTTTATTAAATTTGAAAATTGTTTGCTTTTTTTATTTAGTAGTGATAGATTATCAAAAATATCTTTGCTTCATTCAAATCAGAATCCGAACTAAAACGTGGTTTCAATTTCACTAGTCGTTGGGGAAACGACCCGGGTGATCAAATTTACCCGGTTTAATATACATATTATATATTATATTATATATATTTTTGAGAGTGAAATTTCCTCAGGGAATTTTCTTAATTGCTCTTTGAAGTATTTTATTGTATATATATTTTACAAGTATATTAAAACTACATCATGAACGTACTCAAGGAGTCGTGAAAACCTTAATGAACACAAAGGTAGGTGAATCAAAATTGAGTGATATTTCCGTCGTACGAGATTTATTGATGTGTTTCCGAAAGATTTATCGATGACCACCACAACGACAGGTTGAGTTCCGCATAGATTTGGTTCATGGAGCGACGTCAGTTGCGAAGTCTCCATATCGTCTAGCACCCTTGGAAATGCAAAAATTATCTGAACAACTTCAAGAGTTGCAAGACAAGGGTTTCATACGACCTAGTCATTTTCCATGGGGATGCACCAGTGTCGTTTGTTAAAAAGAGAAGCATGGAGTCCATTTGAAGTTAGTGTTGGAATTACTGAGGAAGGAGAAGTTGTATGCTAAGTTTACTAAGAGTGAAGCAGTGAAGAATTGGGAAGTACCTACGACACCATCCGAGATATGATTATTCTTAGGATTGGCAGGTTACCTACCTACGTTTCATCGCAAACTTTTCTAAGATTGTTAAACCCCTTACTTCCCTAACTTAGAGGAATCAGAAGTACGAGTGGGACGCAGAACGAGAAGAGGCTTTCTAGACTTTGAAGAATGATTTGTGTGACGCTTTGATTAATCGAATGTAGTGGTTGATGCGTTGAGTAGAAAGGGAGAGTGAAACTAAGACGAGTAAGGGCAATGTCCATGACTATCCAGTCAGATGTTAAGGACAAGATATTGGCTACTCCAAGTGAGACGTCCAAGGTAGAGAACGCGCCAGCAGAAATGCTGCGTGACCTGGACCAACAAATGGAAAAGAGGATAAGATGATGGTTGTACTTTATGGATATTAAAATTGTATAGTTAAGTATGATATGAAAATTTCGCTACCATCCAGGATAGGCAAATGTGGTGATGATGCGTTAAAGAATGAAGGAACGAGTGATATCCTAGATTGTTCAAGCGTAGCTACGACCATTTAGTATGTTTTTTATAATTCCCCCCCCCCCCCCAAATTTTTTTTTTTTTTAGTAGAGGAATGATATTGGCAGCCCAAAGTGAGGCGTTCAAGCAAGAGAACGTACTCGCAGAAAGGCTTCATGGGTTAGATTAACATATGGAAAAGAAGGAGGACGAGAGTTTGTACTTAATGGATCGTATATGAGTGTTGTTAGTAGGGAATGATGAGAACGGTAGTAATGGATGAGGCTCATGCATCAAGGTACTTGGTACATCCGGGAGCGGATAAGACGTACTATAACCTTAGAGACATGTATTGGTAGCCACGTGTAGAAAAGGATATAGTTACCTATGTTAGCAATTGTTGGATTTGCTTAGGAGGTGAAGGCTGCAATGTCAAAGACTTTTGGCTTCCTACAACAACCTAAGATACTTGAGTGAAAATGAGATAGAATCACCATGGATTTCATCACAAAATTTCCAAGGTCAAAGTAGTGAGTATAATGTGAATTGGGTGATGGTCGATAGACTGACTAAGTCGGCTCATTTTCTGGCTATAAGAGAAGACTATAGTACGGAAAGGTTGGCAAAGATTTACATCGATGAAATAGTCGCTTATTTAGATGGATGATTTACCTCGTGGTTTTGGCAGACGCTGCAGAAAGTGTTAGTGACGTGATTAGATTTGAGTATTGTGTAGCATCCTCAAGCGGATGGACAAATTGAACGTATGATTTAGACTTTGGAGGATATAATGAGGGCATGTGTTATCGATTTTGGTGGTAGTTATCAATTGAGCATTCGGTGTGTTCCGTTTGAAGCTTTGCATGGTAGGAAATGTAGATCGCCTGTTATATGGGCAGAGATTGGAGGAAGTAGTTTGATTGGACCTGAGTTAGTTCAAGAAACGACTAATAAGGTAGTGTTACTAATGGAAAAGCCCAAAGCGGCGGGAGATCGTCAAAAGAGCTATGATGATAATAGGCGTAAACCGTTAGTGTTTAAGGTGGGAGATCGGGTTATGCTAAAAGTGTCGCCTTGAAAAGGTGATATTCGCTTTGGGAAAAAGGGTAAGTTAGCACCGAGGTATGTAGGGCCATTTGAGATTCTTGAAAGAATCGGTCCTGTAGCTTATCGGTTGAGATTGCCTGAGGAATTGAGTGGTGTACATGACACGTTTCACGTGTCGAACCTGAAGAAGTGTCAGGCGGATGCTAGCCTGCATGTGCCATTGGATGAGTTAAGGTCCATTTGGGCTCGAAGCAAGGTCTTTAGGACTTCAGGTAAACTGAGTATCCACACTTGTTCGTTAAGCATGGAATCATTGGGAGTTTTAGTTGAAGTTGGGTACGTAAGGTTTCTTGTAGAACTTAGTATACCCTAAGATGTGTTTGTGTGATTTTGGTTAAAGTTATTTTATGAATAAACTCGAAGTCGAGCCGATTCTTCAAAAACGTTGGGCCTTGTAACAACTTATAACTTGGTTTCAAGACAGTTCTTGTTTGATGAGTTGCGAGACCGGGTTGTAAATGACGCTGTTACGCAATATAAGGTTTTTGACGAGTTTCCTCGATGACGGGCGAGGTTCAGGTAATTGGATGTTTCTTTTCATTTGGAGCGGTTATGCTGCTATGCGTACCCTTTTGTGGGCAGGCAAAGTTGTTAGCAGTAAGATATCTTGTGAAAGTTAGTTGGAATTCAAAGGGTAACTTTGAGTTAACATGGGTATGGGAGGACTACTTGAAAGATAAGTATCCTCGATTAATTGTTTGGTAATGATAGAGTTGAACCTTTTGGTTAAATCTCGGGACGAGATTTCCTAAAGGAGGGGATACTGTGACAACCATGACTTGAGCAGGTTAGTCAAACCGTTAGTGTTGACTTATGAATCTGTTGTAATGTATGGTTTATGTGTTTATATGCGTTATGTGGATTGTGTGAGAGTTGGTAATCAATCCATTGAGCGTGATCGTCTCATTGGGATTGGATTGGTGATGGATTTGGTTAAGTTCCTTTCGTTCACTTTTGGTGGCAAGGAAATGACTTTTGTGGTTTTGGCGTTTTTGCGTTAATTGTGTAAGTATTATTACGTATACGTATTTATGTGTTAGTAAAATTAGGTATGAATAGGCTTTAGTGGTTAGAATAAGAAAGAAATGAAATTTCTATTTTTGGAAAGTTAGGTTTAATAAAAATGAAAAGTTATTTATTTTAAAAGTCTAGTAAATTGCGTTTACGCAAAAAGGTATACTCAAATAAGCTTAGGTTTTTATAAAAACTTAAGGTAATGCAAATAATTAAGTAATTAATAAATAATAATAATAAAAAGATAGAGATCGGCCGGTTATGGGTTTTGGAGGAAAAAGGAAACAAATTTGACTCAAACTTGGACTCTAATCCTATAAATACTAAACCTTATTATCCCTAAATCACTTTTCAACTCCCCATACCATTCAATCGGCTGAATTCAAGAGCAAGAGACAAGAGAAAAAATATTTTTCAAGTTAGGAATTTTTGTGTTCAAGAATCAAGAGTTTAAGGTACAAATCATCTTCCTTGTTTAGTTTTAATCATTAATTCATGTAACAATTATTAAGATGGATAATTAGGGTTTTATAAAATCTATAAATTAATGATGTTTAATCATATTACAATGATTAAGGTTTAATTAGGATCATATGGGTGTATTCGTTAGGGTTTAGATCGCGTTAGAACTTGATTTAGATTAGGGCAGAATTTAGGGCTGTGTTGTTCGGCTGTTATCTCGATGATGGTAATAACTTTTGTCAAGTTTCCGGTGTCTATGATGTAGCTCAAAGAGTCTAGTTTCCAGAACATCCGGTCTCGAAAGTTTTTAAGGTCGGGAAGTCATTCAAATGTTGGTTATGAGAAACGTTGTCAAAACAGTAAATACGGGTCAGATTTAGGTCAGATTACGAGGTGTAAAACCCCCACTTAAAATTTGAATTAGGATTAGCCAATCTACAGGAGTTTAGTTCTATGTGTATATTAAAAATACCCCAAAGTAGAGCTTATGATTTGGAGTCTAAGTATGGTTTTTAGGTCCAAACTTTTTAGTGTGCGATCAGATCCGAAACTGAGTAGTTAAAAGTTTGATTTTATTTTGGGCACTTAAGAGTGGAAATAAATTAGTGGAAAAATCATAGGGATAGTAAATATATGATATTGAACCTGTGATTATTGGTAAAATTTATAAAGGTCAGTAGGTGTGGTTTAGAAAATGGTAAAGTGACACTAAAATTCTGCATTTTCGGGTAAATTGTAGAACTTTAAAAAAGTGTGTAAACGAATTGGTTAATGACGGGCATGGTGTCGGGGTGACCCATGAGGGTAATTAAACACCTTATACATTCATCATATGATTGTTACATGTGCTTAAGCTTTTGGCTTAGTAGCGTGTAACACGTGTTATTTTGTTGTTTAGATTTGTGCTAGTGTTTGTGGAAGCTGCAAAGCATCAGGTGAGTTTCATAGCCCCTTTTTCTTATATTTTCTTAGGGTGAAAATGATGCTATGAGTATTAAATATTTTAGTTACTTTGATAATGTATTTTAAATGAGGCATGGGCAATACGAGACTATTGTATGTTATGTGCTACTTGCTAATATGATATGGATTGTTGTGCTTGAGCATGACCGTCTCAAGGCATGAATGGATTGTTAGTAGTGAGCGTGATCGTCTCATTGCTGTGGATTGTTAGTAGTGAGCGTGATCGTCTCATTGCTGTGGATTTTTAGTAGTGAGCGTGATCGTCTCATTGTTGTGGATTGTTAGTAGTGATCGTATCATTGTTGTGGATTGTTGATAGTGAGCGTGATCGTCTCATTTTGTGGATTGGGATACGTTTAGTTTCTATGTTTGTGATCATTGAGCGTGAACGTCTCAATGTGGATTGATGTGATTGCATGTTAGCTTGTATGATAGTTCGTTGTATGTCCTGCTATGCTATGTTTTATTTATCACAGTGATTTCAAAGCGAGTTATTGGCGTGTCTTAAACCTATGACTCTCACCAACTTTATGTTGACGTTTAAGCATCATTTTCAGGTGAGCATCATGGGAATAAGATAGAGAGAAGTGGCTAGAAAGAGACCGTAGGATGTCATGGAGTTTATTGCTTTATTGTCTTGAATTTTGCATTGTTTGGTTTTTGGATAATTGTTGCATGTCTTTCTATTGGCGAGAACTTTCGTTTCATCAATAAAGACGCCTTTTGGATTTTGGTTAGTTTTATGGGTATTGTTATGACACTTTGTGTCTATGCTTTACTTATTTATTTCATATAGAATTCTCTGTATAGACGCCATTGTGTTGTGATGATATCCTTTCTCGTTACGCCTCGCGTTTCCGCCTTGGCGGGGTGTGACAGATTGGTATCAGAGCCTTTGGTTATAGAGAAGTAGGTGGTTGAGCCTAGACTATAACCTAGGGGTCCTTCATGTAGATGCATTTAGGGCTTAAGTGTTTAATGCTATAACTGCTATGCTTCCCCTCTATTTTTTAGATTCTACGAGTGGCAATCCCACTACGTCTTTAGATCCTATCCTTTCTACTTCTTCCCCCTCTCTCACTCCTTTTGGGGGAGGTGACTTTATTTTAGAAGAAATCAAAGCTTGTCTTACAAATGATTCAATTCCACCGGGAATTGATGATGCCGACTTTGATTCGGAGGGAGACCTTCTTCTACTCGAGAAGTTATTAAACGATGATCCATCAACTCCTCTCCCTCTGAAAGAACTTCATTTTGAGGAAATTAAAATGATTAAATCTTCTATTGATGATCCTCCGAAGCTTGAGCTCAAGGATTTACCGTCTCATCTTGAATATGCATTTTTTGAAGAAACCGATAAATTACCCGTTATAATCGCTAAAGATTTTAAAAGATGATGAGAAGGACCGCCTTCTAAAGGTTTTAAAATCGCACAAGCGTGCCATCGCTTGGAAAATATCTGACATTAAGGGAATCGACTCTCAATTTTGTACTCATAAAATATTAATGGAGGATGACTTCAAACCGGCGGTCCAACATCAAAGAAGGGTGAACCCGAAAATTCATGAGGTTATCAAAAAGGAAGTTGTCAAACTCCTTGATGCCAGATTAATTTACCCCATTTTCGATAGCCCGTGGGTGAGCCCCGTTCATTGTGTGCCTAAAAAGGGAGGTATGACCGTAGTTGAAAATGAAGATAATGAGTTGATTCCTACAAGACTAGTTACTAGATGGCGTGTTTGTATAGATTACCGAAAGCTTAATGATGCCACTCGCAAAGACCACTTCCCGTTGCCGTTTATGGACCAAATGCTCGAAAGACTCGCAGGAAATGAATACTATTGTTTTCTAGATGGTTTATCGAGATATTTTTAAATTCCTATAGACCCGCAAGACCAAGAGAAGACCACCTTCACTTTCCCTTATGGGACGTTTGCCTACCGACGCATGCCTTTTGGTTTATGTAATGCTCCGGGCACGTTCTAAAGGTGCATGATGGCCATTTTCCACGATATGATCGAGGAAACAATGGAAGTCTTTATGGACGATTTCTCGGTCTTTGGGGATTCTTTCTCCTCATGCCTCCCACATTTAGACAAAATGCTCAAACGATGCGAAGACACTAATTTAGTTCTAAATTGGGAGAAATGCCATTTTATGGTAAAAGAAGGCATTGTTCTAGGACATAAGATTTCAAAGTCCGGGATTGAGGTCGACAAAGCTAAAGTTGATGTTATAGCTAAACTCCCTCATCCGACTTCCGTCAAAGGCGTTCGAAGTTTTTTAGGTCACTCTGGGTTCTATCGTTGATTTATTCAAGATTTTTCTAAAATCAACCGGCCGATGACCCATCTTCTTGAAAAGGAAACCCCGTTTATTTTCTCAAAAGAATGTATTGAAGCATTTAATATACTTAAAAAGAAGTTAACCAAAGCCCTGATTTTAGTTGCCCCTGATTGGGACCTACCATTTGAAATTATGTGTGATGCTAGTGATTACGCAGTAGGTGCAGTCTTGGGGAAACATAAGACCAAACATTTTCAGCCTATACACTATGCAAGTAAGACCATGACGGATGCTCAAGCACACTACACTACTACGGAAAAAGAGTTATTAGCCGTGGTGTATGCTTTCGAGAAATACTGGCCTTACTTAGTCTTATCAAAGACCATAGTGTATACGGACCACTCGGCTCTCAAATATCTTCTTGCTAAGCAAGATGCTAAGCCGAGATTGCTCCGGTGAATTCTCCTACTCCAAGAATTTGATGTCATTATTCGTGATAAAAAGGAGCGGAGAATCTCGCGGCCGACCACTTATCGAGATTAGAAAATCCTCATCAAGGTGATCTCGAGAAAAAGGAAATTAATGAAACATTTCCTTTTGAGACCCTTGGAATGATATCTTTTCATGGTGATTCTAGTACCCCATGGTTTGTCGACTGATAAGTGTAGAATACACATATCTATTTTCGCTTAAAAAGGCCCAATTCAACCCAAAACGGATCAAAAATGGCAAAAATATGCTTGTATCTGAGTTTTATGTGTGCAGGTACGGATTTGTGCGGATCAAGTGAGATTAGACGATTGTGCGTTCACGGCTAAGAAAGCCGTTGAATATCCTCACAGGCTTGCATACTTGGGATACCCACCGTGGCGGACATCATGCGTGCGCAACTAAACCGCTAGGAAGAAAGTCTTCGATTCCGTTTTCTATTGGCCGATAATTTACCGCGATGCCCATGACATGGTGAAGTCATGTGACTCATGTCAACATCAAGGCAAGTCTCGCAAAAAGACGAAATGCCTCAAAATGAAATTCAAGTATGCGAGATCTTTGACGTGTGGGGCATCGATTTTATGGGCTTGTTCCCGTCTTCTCGAGGGAACAAGTACATTCTCGTAGCCATTGACTATTTGTCCAAATGGGTTGAAGCAAAAGCACTCCCCACTAATGATGCTCGAGTTGTCGTTAAATTTTTAAAATCTCTCTTCGCCCGATTTGGAACTCCTCGTGCTATAATTAGTGATCGCGGTGACCAATTAGTGGACAAGTAGAGGTTTCAAATCGTGGTTTGAAACGTATCTTAGAAAGGACCGTAGGTGAAAATCGTGCTTCATGGTTCGATAAGTTAGACGATGCTTTATGGGCCTTCCGTACCGCTTTCAAAACACCCATCGGGTGCACTCCTTATAAGTTAGTATACGGAAAGGCGTGTCATCTTCCTATTGAACTTGAACACAAGGCCTATTGGGCCTTGAAACATTGCAATTTTGATCTCAAGACCGCGGGTGATCACCGAAAAGTTCAAATGAATGAATTAAATGAACTTCGGGATCAAGCTTACGAGAACTCTTTAATCTACAAAGAGAAAAAGAAGAAGATTCATGACTCCAAGATTAAGAACCGCGTTTTCAACGTTGGTGATCGAGTTCTTCTCTTCAATTCTTGATTAAAGATTTTCTCGGGCAACCTCAAAACCCGTTGGACCGGACATTTCACCGTTGCTCAAGTTTTCCCTTATGGTACCGTTGAGTTATCTCAAACCGACTGACCAAATTTCAAGGTGAACGGTCATAGACTCAAGCACTACTTTGGAGGGGACATACCACCGATGGTTGTCCCGGATCTCTAAACCTTCCCTATGGACCACTGAATTTAGGGTCGAGTCAGGCTCGTGACTCGGTTAACAAAAACAAGCGCTTCGTGGGTGGCAACCCATGCTTATCCTTAGTAGTAGTATATTAAATAAGTGTGATGTAAGGGGGGTCGCCTCTTCCTTTCTCGTGTTTCATGTTTTGTGTTTTATGTCCAGGATTGCTCGAATTTTGAAGGTTCTCGTGCTCGTGGTTTTGTCCATCGTTCACTCTATCTTCAATCCTTCGCATGCTTATATATGGGAATCCGATATCCTAGATCATATTAATTAACGTTTATCTATTAGCAATAATTAATAAACGGCTTTAGATTTGCGTAGAGAAACCTTAATATTTGGATTATGCCTTGAAATTAGTATGGGGGTGACAGTCTTACATTGAGGACAATGTGTAGTTCTAGTATGGGGGGATCTTTCGATTCGATCTTACTTGCATTTTCCTTGTCTTCACGTAATCCCGTTTTTCTATCAAAAATAGCAAAATTATGCCAAAATTAAAAAAAAATTAAAAAATAGAATAAGTGTTTTGACACATAGTTTTGTCTTTTTAAGAATAAATTTTGACTTGATCGAGCATGTTGCGCTCTAGCTTGCCCCTTAACTTATATAAATTTAAGCTTTTGCTAGTCTTTTATACAAGAAGCTTTAAAACGTGAATTCTAGCTTGAAAAAGCCAAGTGTTTGCAAGTTTCCATGATAGACTTTAAATATGCAAAGCTTGTTTTATTAGACTAAGCATTCGCGGATCTTTTTAGTAAATATTTTAAATTTGCGAAGAACGAAAAATGATAGAGTTTTATATAAGTTAGATGCTAAACATGGGGTAGTCGGTCGAAATAAGACTCCTAGACCATGGTCGGATCGCATACCGATGTGGCAGTTGTTTAATAGACCAAGGTTTAATAATGTTGCAATAATAATAATAATAATAATAAAACCAAATTTTGACTCCAGGGTTATCTAAATAAAGCCTCCATCTCTGGACTCGTAGTTGAGTTGTTTCGGATGAAATAAAAAGGATAACCCCTAAATCGTATGAAATTAGAACCTTAATGTGGACCTTATTCTCACCATATCGTCTCTTTAGGAAAGGATTTCAAACTAATTGTGGTCTAAACCGGGTTTACTTTATATGAATAAGAACATAATTTATTTGTCACCAATAATAAAAATAAAATCTTTAGAGGATTTAGGAATAAGGGAGTGGAAAGTTAAGTTTTTACTTACACAATTAGCATTTATGAATAGTGTTAGCATTTTAACTTGTATTTAACAATGATTTCGTTTTTAAGCTTGGTTTGGGGCGGGTGAAAAATCAAAGACGATGAATTTATTCTTTTGGACATTATTTAAATATGTTTCTTGTTCCGTGATCCTAAAAGTTATAATTAAATAATGAAGGTCAACATCCCGTCACTTGAGAAAAATACAAAAATATATTTATATGAATATATTTGGTCAAACGGGGCGTTTCAAAACTATTGATTTTTTAATCCCCTTAGATGAGCACTTAGCTACTTTTCAAAGTGATTAGTTTAGGGGGATTGGAATTTTTGGTTTTAAGCGTATATTTATTGCGTGAGGACACGGCAATGGCTTGGTATGGGGGATTTTAGTATGTGCTTAAATACACATACCTTTTACCTAATAAAACGAGCTAAAAAGACCAATAATGAACGAAAACGACATAAAAATACATTGTATTCGTTTGTATTGTAAATTGTGTCTTGCAGGTACGGATATTCATTAAAAAGGACAAAAACAAAGGCAAACCGGACAAAATCGAGCACGGGAATGGAAAGAGCGCGGAAAACCGAAGCCGAAGGCATATTCATATTTAATGGGCCAACACGTACCCATTTATTGGGCCGGGTCAGCCCATTAACACTCGAATTATATATAACCTAAGCCTAACAAACATACATATTTAAATTCAATCCAATATCCTAAAAATAGTCCAAGCCCATGATAAATAAGTCAAAGCCCAATCCATTTCTATAACTTGACCCTGTCAAACAAATCACACCCGCCAAACGTTACTATTCACCGTCCCACCCATTTTTCACCCTCAACGAATTCACACACAGGGTAAAATTCAACTCACCACACCACACGACCACTCCTTCTAGAAGACGCATCTGACACCAACAATGACACGTTGGCGATCCCAAGCACAATGATTGGATGATGGGACGTGGCACATAATCAAGGGCTCAGATTGGAATGATTCAAGTCGGTTTGGAATGAAGAGCTAAGATTGAAAGATTAGGAAGCTCTTTAAAGCTCTAGATCCTTCCCTTCATCACTATAAATTGAGGCCTCCTCACACAGCTTTAATCATCTAGCTTATTGTTTTATTTAGTAGCTTATTGTAGTTTTTAGCTTATTGTCATTACTGTATTTTCTTTTCAAAGCCTTGTAACTCTTTCATTATTAATAAAATTGCAGTTTCATTTTTAAATCTTGTATTTTGAATTCTGTTTTACTTATTATGCAAATTTAGCTTAAAAATGCATTTAGAAGTTACTTAATAATCAAATAAGCTCTATAAGCTCTTTGGTACTTCATAAGCTAGCTTCCATTTAGTTAAGCCATCAAAAGCTTAATTGAATTAGTTTTCACCTCAAATCTCCCTCAAAATTACCTCAGCTTAACTTTTGGAAGATAAGTTAAACAAAGATGGGCTTATGGACCTTACCAGCTTGTTTCTAACAAGCTGAAGCTTATAGATTAAGCTCTAAAGAGCATTATAAGTCCTTGTTTTGAGCAAAGAACAAGGTACTCTTCATATCTCATTTTATAGCTTAAAACTATTTTAGCGTATTTCTATTGCTTATTATTGCTTACTAGTGCTTGTTTCTGCTTATTTTATATTATTATTGCTTAATAGTGTCAGCTTATAGTTTAGAAATCATTAGATCTAGTTTTTATATAAAACAGTTTTAGAAAAGCCAAAAATATGCTTATTGTTCTAGCTTATTGATTAGTGCTTATTTGTGGTTGAATATTGCTTAAAAGTTCTTCATATACTTAGATCTTAATCTGTTTTAAGTTTTATTGCTTTTATAAATCTGTTTTTAAGCTAAAAATGGTTTTCTTAAAACTTAAGGGGTGTTTGGCACTAGCAGTACTAACTTGAGTTAGTACTGTTGGTTTGCTCTTTACCTTTTTAATCAATTTTGTTAAGCCTAAATTAAGCTTAAAAATCAGTTTATTTGAGTTCTTAAAGTTTAAAACTCAAGTTTAAGGTTTTATCTATAGGTAGTTTGAATCTGTGGTACTTTAGCTTTATAGTATAGTCTATTTGCTTAGATCTCCATTAGTAGCTTATTGGTGTTAATTTCATGCTTGTTATGGTTCAATATGCAGTACAATAAAGTGGGTTTCAATGTTGCATTTTTCATTTGAATTTGAGTAATAATCTGTCACAGTTTTTAAGTCTAAATTTCAAAGTTTAAAATCCAGTTTTCATAGCAAATTTTAGGTTAGATTAAGTATGTTTAAGGATCTGAAAATGATAGAATAAGCTCATTAGGTGCCAAGCTTAATCTGTTTTTACTTTTTGAGTTTTAAAAACAACTTATTCTAGCTTAAATTTAGGGCTGCAAATAGCCATTTAGCTTAAAAGGTAAAAATCAAAAGTCATGTTTGCAAGTCTGTGTTAAGTTGAATTTTTAGCTTATTATATGTTTAATTTGGTTTAATTCCAGTTTGTATTAGCTTATTGAGTCAAGTTCTTAATCTGTTTTTAGCTTTTTGTCTTGTTCTTTGCTTATTGAGTCTTATTTTTAAGCTGCAAAAGTGTCAATAAAATCCAAAAAGCCAAAAACATTAGTTAAGTCTGTCATTTTCTACTGCCTTTTCTAGCTTATTTTCTAAATCAAATTTCTTATTTCTAGTTTTCATGTGTTCTTTGGATATCAAGCTAAATCTGTTTTGAGTTTTCAACTTATTTCAAGTGCTTAATTGTTCTTAATCTTAGCTTAAAATTGGTCAAAAATCCTTTTAATTTTTTTTATTGCCTGCTGTCCTTTTAGCTTTTTAGTGCTTTTTAGCTTATTCTTTTTGCTTATTTTTTAGTCCTTATTGCTTATTAGGTATGAGTCTATGTCTGTCTTTAGCTTATTTGTTTTCTTATTAGCTTATTGAGTCTTAAAAAGCAAAGTAATTTAGCCAAATTTCCTTAAGTCTAGTAAGCTATAATCTGTCACTTTCTGTTAGCTTTTTCTAAGCTTATTTTTAAGTTCTAGCTTAAGTCTCTTTATTAAAATTGCTTATTTTTGTTTGTTCTTTAGGTTTGTCAAAAAGAAAAATAAACAAAAGTTTTTACAAAAAGGAATGCCACAGGGTTCGAACCTGTGACCTCCCCCTTAACACACCAACACCTCTACCAACTGCCCTGGGGTCTTTTTCAGTTATAAGCATGCACCATTTAATTCTTATACATTCATTTAGTTTTAGCTTATACGACTTATTTCGCTTATTTACAACTTATTAGGTTTAGCTTATTTTCCCATTTTATTTTTCTTTCATTAGTAATACTTTAAAGCATTTTTAGTAATTTTTTCAGATTTTTACAAATTAGTTTAGTATTTTTAATTAATTTTTTAGATTAAAATAGTTTTAAATTTATAAAAAATTAAATAAAAGTCAAAAAATATAATTCTTTTTTCTAAAATTATTTTTAATCATTTAGGACTTTTAGAAATTAAATTTGCATTTTTAGGGTTAAAATTTGATAATTTAGGTTTTTAAGTCTCGATTTTTATATTCCCGTTATCGTTTGCATGCTTAAATCTTAATTGCTTTAGTTTTTAGTTGCCTTTACTTGCATTTGCGTTATATTTGTAGAAATAGAATCCAAATCAAATCTTGATTATTCAAATCGCGTGATCACAAACTTAAACGAGATTCTTAAATTCACGCTTTGTCGGGATACGACATTTGGGAGATAAATTATTGTTTGTCCTCAAGCAATTTTTATCAAACGGTTTACTCTCTATACTATAAATAATTTGAGATATTTAGTTATATATTTAATTATATATATATATATATATACTATTTGGATCGAATCATAAATCTTCAAAACATCTTCGTTTAAGCTCCAAAATGCGTGCCTTTTGCTAATATTCACCAACTACTCCATAATCACTGCAATTCTCAAATATAAACGATTAAGTAGCAATTCTTTGCAATAATTATATAGAATGGGTTAAATACATGGGATAAATGATGCTATAAAATAGACGTTATTTGATGTCATCATAGCACCTAGAAGGAATGATGTATATGTCCTTGACATGTCATCACTGACTCCAAATGGAGCCTGCTTCTTTGCCAAAGCCTTAGAAAGTATAAACTGGCTATGGCATAAAAGGCTATCACATCTCATATTTAAGAACATTAATAAACTTGCAAAACAAAACAAAGTACTTGGTCTTCCCTCCCTAGTTTATTCAAAGGATAAACCTTGCTCAGCATGTGAAAAAGGGAAGCACCATAGAGCTTCATTCAAAACTAAACAAAACTTCTCTATCAGGAAGTGTTTGCATCTTCTTTATATGGATTTATTTGGACCAGTAAGTCCAATGTCCATAAATCATGAGAAGTATACCCTAGTCATTGTAGATGAGTACTCAATGTACACATGGGTTTACTTTCTCAGGAAGAAAAGTCAAGCACCTGAAATAATTTATGTTCTTTTTATCAGGAATGGAGAAAACTAAAATGATGTAAAAGGTCAAACAATATCAAACTGATAATTGACTATTGTTTAGAAATCAATTACTTGAGTAGTTTTCTGTGATGAGAAGGGAATCTCTTAAAATTTCTCTTCTCCCTATACACCTGAACAAAATAGTATAGCTGAAAGGAAAAACAGAACTCTCATTGAGGCTGCTTGAACAATGCTGAATAGGTTAGTACTTTCTAAGCACTTCTGGACTGTTGTAGTCAGAATAGCCTACTATACTTAAAATAGATCAATCATTGTTAAAAGACATGATAAAACTTTTTATGAAATATTCAGGAAAAGAATTCCTGATATCAACTACTCTCATATGTTTGGATGTCTTGTGTTTATTCATAACTACAAGGATCATCTTGGCAAATTTGATGCTAAAGCTAATGATGGATACTTCTTAGGATATTCCTCTGTCTCAAAGGCTTTCAGAGTCTTTAACACAAGAAGACAACAAATAGAGGGAACTTATCATGTAACATTTGATGAAAATATAGAAGCCATCAAGTTTACTAACACCTCAGTAGATGAGATAGGAATTGATGATTCATCTAGATATCCTCCTGATGAGTTTCTTCATGAGGATGATCCATCTAGACAATATCAAGTTGATTCTGATATTTCATACTCTGTCATTCCTCATGGCCGTTCACTAACTGAACTTACCCAAGAAAATCATATCCCTGAAGTGATCATTCCAAATGAACCTAATGTACCTCTCACTGAGGATACTGAAGATCTTCTGATCTCATCAACACTGAAGGGATACATGTAACAAACGTTCAAGAATGATACAAAACAACCTCAGCCCACTGGTATACCATCAGGGAATAATACTGAAGTCTCAGGATCCACTCCTAAATCGTTAGTCCCTGATGTCACTCAGTCTCACATCTTAAATCAAGCATCTACAAGTTCTCATCCTATTTCTCAGGATAGATGGTCAAGAGACCAACATATTGAACTTGTGAACATCATAGGTAATCCTGGAGAAGGCATGCTTACAAGAAGCATGGTTGCAAAGCTTACAACTGCCTCAGCTAGTAAATGTCTATTTGCTGATTTTCTCTCTGAGATAGAACCTAAGAAGGTATCTGAGGCACTGAAGCACCCAGGATGGATTGATGACATGCAAGAAGAACTGAATCAGTTCTATAGAAACAAAGTATGGACTCTTGTTCCTCTCCCTTATGGAAAAATCATAGGTTCCAAATGGGTATTCAGGAACAAGAAAGATAACACGATACAACCACCAAAAACAAAGCAAGACTGGTTGCACAAGGTTATAGTCAGGAAGAAGGAATTGACTATGATGAAACCTTTGCACCAGTGCAGCAAACACATATAGGAATCCATCTAAAGATCTTCCTTGCCTTTGCCACATATATGAACTTCAAAGTTTACCAAATAGATGTCAAAAGTGCCTTTCTAAATGGTAAATTGAAAGAAGAAGTTTATGTCAAACAACCTCCTGGCTTTGAAAGTAGTGAGTTCCCTGACTATGTCTGTAATCTTAACAAAGCCCTTTATGGACTGAAATAAGTACCAAGGGCATGGTATGAGACTCTCTCTACTTTCCTTATTCAAAATAAGTTTACAAGGGGAAGAATAGATAACACATTGTTTATCTATAAATCAAAAGGAGATGTTCTCCTTGTTCAGGTGTATGTATATGACATCATATTTGGCTCAACAAGTTATAAACTTTGTAAACAGTTTGAGAAACAGATGACAAAGAAATTTGAAATGAGTATGATGGGAGAACTCACCTACATCCTTGGACTGCAAATCAAGCAGGATGACAAAGGAATTTCCATTTGTCAAGAACAGTACACTAGGAACTTACTCAAGAAATATGAAATTTTTGATAGTTCCTCATTGAAAACACCCATGGTTCCTCCAAACAACTTAGGTCCTGATCTTGCTGGCAAGCCAATGAATAAGACCTCATATAGAGGAATGATTGGGTCACTAATGTACTTAACTGCGACAAGGCCTGATATCCAATTCTCCATAGTCTTATGTGCAAGATATCAATCCAATCTAAAGGAATCACATCTAACTACTGTGAAAAGAATCCTTAGGTACCTGAAAGGTACTCCAAACCTTGGTCTATATTATCCAAAATGTTCAGTCTTTGATCTCAAAGGATACTCAAACTCATACTGTGTTGGTTGTAATTTGGACAGAAAAAGCACCTCAGGTGCCTGCTAAATACTTGGTGGAAAATTGGTTTGTTGGAGTGCTAAGAAATAGCAGCCAGTGGCTATGTCCTTAGCTAGTTTCGTTGGAGTGCTAAGAAACAAACAGTCAGTTGCGCGCAGGGCATATGTCCTTCAACTCAAGCTGTGCATATGTTTGCTATTGTGTGGGCGGTTGTGTAAGTAGTATTCGAATGGATAAAAAGTCAACACGCAGTGACCTAGTGACATTCATTTACAGATGGCTTACCAATATCTTTTGTGACAACACGTGCGCGCCATTGCTTATATCCACAAGATAGTCACTCTTTCACCTCAAGCAACACAAGCACATTGCATATAGATGATATCACTTCATCAGGGATCACATTCACTAAAGGAGACTCTATAATTACACTTTCATCACCCACTAAGTTGTCAG
Source organism: Tanacetum coccineum (assembly GCA_026074375.1). Taxonomy (NCBI): domain Eukaryota; kingdom Viridiplantae; phylum Streptophyta; class Magnoliopsida; order Asterales; family Asteraceae; genus Tanacetum; species Tanacetum coccineum. Next base: position 15,060 of record BQNB010036657.1, on the reverse strand, counting down.
CCTTTTTACCTGGGACTAGTCTTACCAAATACACTCTTAAGATGAACACTACTTTCACCAAATGCTGAAAGCAGAGATATAGGCACTGTTGACTCATTGATTGATCAGTCTCCTGATGCCAAAAATCGTTCTAGTATGTGTACCAATGTATATTCTTTTCTCCCTAAACACATCCATGCACACTATGACACTGAGGGACACACTCTCTCTTCTCGCGCTAAGTAATAAATGCTCTAAGTCTTTAGTTACTTTTAATGTCCTAGGTTGTGCCTGAACACATTAAATAAGAATAGTAGAATGAGATTCCTTATATAATTGTCCACTCATAGATAGTCAGGGGACCAGCTTCTCTAAATATCGCTAAAATAACCACTATGCATTTAATGCTTACTCCACAAAACATACTCCCTTCCAAAAAATGTCTTTACCAAATGACATTTGAACGTTATTTCAAACGTCATTGACTGCAAAAATCGGTAGCCGTAAAACACGGGATCCGTGCAACTAGTGCGTAATGCATTAAATGCATATGTTACCAACAAATTTTAAACTTTTTAAAAATTTAGAGTTTAAAATTATGTGGAAAATCTTTTTCAATCTCCTATAAATACCTTCACCAAACAAGAACACACACATAAATTCACAAAGCAAATAAACTTTGCTCAAATTTTCGCTCAAAGCAAATGTGTGGGTGTTCTTTATTTTCTTGTAGAAAAGGCTTATATCTTAATATGAATTTGTTCATTAAAAATCCTTCTTTCAAACATTTATTTGGTCAATCTTGCTTAATATAAAGATACACATCTTCGTATGGTTCCTTTTGATAACATATCACGCATTTCACGGCAGCGATCAACATTGAAATCAACTTGTGACCATCTGGTGTGTGATATTCTTCCATTAAAACCTTTTTGTTTTCAAAAAATTACCAACAATGGTAGAAGAACAAGCAATTATGTATGCTCCTCAATGGAACAACATGACCGTGGACAATATGACTTTTCAGACAAATAATGTTGTGGGTAACTTCAATTACCCACCAAATGTGCCTGCTTACAAACCCATAATGAATTTTTTGCTAAATTGTCCTTTGAATAAAGCTTTTACCAACTGTCCCTCAGTGCTCTATCAAAACTACCTCAGGGAGTTTTGGAGCATTGTTGTGCCTATGACCCTTTTCCATCAACTGATGAGACTTAGTAATGCCCACTCAAGGAATTTCTTATCAAATTTTTAGTCTTAAATGGGCAAAGACCTTTGACCCTTGACTTTAACACCTTCTGTTCATCAACTGGCCTTGATTATAACAATGGTAGATATGTGGCTCATCCTACACCTGAAGTTGTTAAGAAAAAATTAGGCAAGATTGCCATCAACCCAAGTTACTTAGACAAAACCCTTATCCTAAAGAACTCTTTTCTTTTGGCTTGGAGAATTTTGTTCACTTTTGTGATTCAGGTTCTCGGCGGGAACTACTCCTCTACTGAGCAAGTAAATTTAATTCAACAGCTCTTAGCCTACTGTCTTATCACTGGGACTGAGGTTGACATAGGAGAGATCGATTACATTGATCTCGTAACCAAGATATTGAATAAGTCTAGGCTAAAATACGTTTCTTACCCTAGATTCATCTCATGTGCTTTACAAGTGTTACTGGGTTATGACTACACCCGGGATGTAAAGTTTGGGTCTCTACCCAGCATCCTGAGTAACTCCACTTTTACAAAAGAGCTATCGAAAGTCCCTAACATTGAATTGATGGCCCATATGATTGTTGTAAACAATGAGACAGACTCAGTGTGTCCACTTCCTTTTGCTGCAAAGAAGAAGAAAGTGAAGTCTTAGATTGTAACTCCTACCTTACCCAAGTCACAGGGCCCTGAGGCCTTAGAGTCACTCCCTTAAAAGAGGAAAAAGCCCATGCCCAAAAAGACACCTAAGGAAACCAAGGCAACACCCCCCACCCAATGGAGGGTTCTGAGCAATCCCACTCAGTCTCCTCAGGCACCGTACCTGATCCTCAAGATCTAAAGAGAAACATATAACTCGTTGATACGAGATTGCCTTCCACACTCGATGAGGGCACTCGTAAATCACAACCTTTGCCTGAGGGTACAACTACTGGTCCCAAAGACTCAGGGGGAAACGATCAGCCCGCTGATAAGGGATTGCCTTCCACGGCTTCTAATGAAGGCACGGATAAAACCACGCCGCGTCCTGAAGGGCCACATGGGGATAAAGACTCAGGGGGACACAAAACACCCGTTGATATGGAACCAATCCACCCTACTATTATTGATCCTTTAGGCACTGGTGCTAAGTACTAGGTGGACCAGACCCAGTTCACTAGATTGAGGTACCAGTCCCTGACCAAAAACGAAGGTAAGCCTTCGTATGAAGGGGAGCTCGATGCCTAACCTTTGGTACTATCCACCTATGCAGATGTTCGAGCCTTTAGATTATCTAATGATGAAGCTCAGGAAAGTGAGGAGGCTATCTTGGGAGCTGGTGACGAGGTGGATGAAGATTCTCAGCCTGCTGCAGTACAACATCAGTCTTCCCCACCTCAGGCAGACAAGCCTCAATCATCTACTACATCATACACTGAAGCATCAAACTCTGACTCCTCTAGTGATGACCTTCTCAAGAAATATGACAATATTCTTCCACTCACTAAACGCCAATTGGAAAAGTATCTTAGAAAGGTGTCGAGTATTTTGTTTAACAGGGTCACTGAGGATCACTAGGATAAGCATAAAGAGGCAGCAGTTCACTATGCCAACCTCAAGGCCTCCATTGATGAATATTTTGATGAAAACATTGCTCACGAAGATTAGACTAACAAGTTGGTTGAGGCCTCCATGAGTTCTCTTGACAAAAGCAGCACTGCAATTAGTGATCTTTACAAAGGCCTTAATATCATCACTAAGCTTCTCAAAGAAATCAATAATGTTGTCAAGGATGACCCTGTCGTTAACAAGAAAATTAGTGAAGCCATTGAGACTTTCACTATGATTTCTACAAATATAACTAAGGTTCTTTTCTTAGTAAAGGGCTTTGATTTTTTTGATCTTCAATCTAATGTGAAAGATCTTTAGGCTCATGCTCTCAAACAAGAAGCAGAATTTGTTGCTTGGACTAAATCTTCCACCAACATGGCCTATAATCTTGCTTTTAGACTTTCAGGTCTTGAACGAGCTCAAAACCACATCCAATCCAGCATGTCCTCTCTTCTTCACCAGGACACCACTCTATCAAGTCCATGATGAATGAAATGGTACACAAGGTCTTTAAAGGTCAATCCGTCTTTCGCTCCCACACTCTAACACTTTCTGCGATCGGTCTCACATCCAGCAAATGTTTAGCGGGATAATGAAACCAACACTGCCACTGAAGACCCTCGTTCTCATACTGGGGGGGAGACTGACGTAAACAAGCAAGAAAAGTCTGAAGAACCTAAGCATGCAACAGATGCTAACTTTGAGTTTATTAGTTCATCCACAACTCAACCTTCAGCCACTCAGGCACAACCAATCACCATCATCAACCCTGAACCAATTATCCCACAAAGAGAAGGCAAAGGTATTCCTACTGATGAGCAGGCTGGGGATCAAAGAAAGCTGGTTAAAGCCTCATCTATTGTTCACCCTGATCCTGATGCTCCATTTCTTGTCCCTTATACGATAAATGGAAAGTTGTTTCATCTCACTGCTAAACAGATTGAGGTACATTTGGACAAGGAAGAGCAAATCAAGAAAGCTAAGGAAGAATCCAGGTTGCTTGTAATAAACAAGCCTGAGGTAATCAAGGTGGTTCGAGAAAAAGCAAAGAAGCTTGGGATCCATCCAAAAGAGGCAATCACTGCCAAAGCTGGTGAGAAATTTAAGAAAGCTCAGGATGCTAAACATGAAGTCCTCAAGAAGAAACCCACTGAGAAGGTCAGAAAATCTCTTGAACTCAAGAAGCACAAATATGATAACTACATGTGGACCATCAGTAGCAGACTAAAACTAGAGAAAATCACCGAAATCAAAATGCATCCAAAAACCAAGCCAGTTGTTATAACAGTCTACAGAGGCACCGACGGTAGAAACTTTGATGTCCACAATCCTTTTGCTTTTGGTGAATTTGGTATTTCTGAATTGGATGAGTTGAGGGAGATTATTCACAGAAAGAAAAATACAGTTGTAAAAGACTTGATGAACTCTCTAAGTCGAAGGTATAAAAGGATTAAGAAAATACCTGATGAGCTTGGAATACCTTCAGCACTCCCTGCTCCTATCCCTGAATAGGCTTCGTCAAAATCCTCAAGAAGAAAGAGGAAACACATGGAACTTGAGCAAGAAATCAAAATTCCTGGATTAGAATCCAATCGAACTCTCCTTGAGAATATTTTGTTTATCAACAACATGGTTATCGAAGAGCCTGAGCATGGAATCTGCTTCACTGATGAATTCGGTGACCAAGCATTTCAAAGATGGAGTGACATTAATAAAGTAGGGATGGAAGCTCTTGTTTCGTACCTTGTAGCGGCCTCTATGGTTCAGTCACCTGAAAATGCAAGGTTTAACATGAAATTAAAGAAACTCATTGCTGAACATCCTGACCAAGAAAAGCTCAAGTCAAAGAAGGTCAAGTTGGAAGCTCTTGGATATGAGATGGACTGAGTACTTATGATGAATTTTTTGTTATCTTTTATAATAGATAATAGGGCATTGTAATCGATTAATGAAGTACTTTTTGTTGAACTCAGTATCCTTAAAAGCTTTCTATAACTCAGTGTGAGAAGAAGCTGTATTTACTCACTCACAGTGATAAACACTTAGGCTATATTTATATCCAAATAGGGGGAGATTATTGGGCCAATTTCTTTGTCCATTGATCTTTTACTTAGGATTTGAATACAAAATAACCAAAGTGTAAATATCCTTTAACAATTCAAGGTCACTGAGTGAATAGTCGCTCAGTGAGTTACCTTCAATATACTTAGCCTGAGTCTACAAGAAAGACTCTAGCATTCAGTGAGGTGGTTCTCAGTGAATGAAGCCTGAGCCAAAGAAGAAGGTGATGGGTTCAGTGAGTTGTGGCAATAGACTCTCTGAGCCCCATATGATCTCCAACAACTAGAAGACCCTGAAGACAAGAGGCTGAAGAATAGGAGGGATAGTTTTGAAAGTAGATAGTCCCACAGCTCTTAACACCTAAAGTCAACCTCACCTGAATAGGGCTAAAAACATTCAGTGTCAGGACTGAAATGGAAAGAGCAGTTGTCCCAACTTAAATAAAACCGTAATAGAGACAAAGCTGTACAAATGTACTAGCCTTCGGCTTTGGGATTAGTGCTTACCACCCATGTATGTGTGACCCTACCAAGGAGTATAAATAGAACTCTTGTAATGGAGTAGATGTTAATTTTGTGTATTCAAAGTCATATCTTTCATAAACACATCTACTCCTCCAAATCTACTAAGTCCCTAAGCAAGCTTAGTTGGTTAGCATAGTAGTTAACTTTGCAAAACACTTTAGGTTTATGCAAAGTTATTAGTGAGGAGATCACACACACAACCCAAACAACACACAACGACACATTGTTATTCAAATCCCCATTGTAGTTCCACCCCACCCGCATACAATGGGTATAAATTTTTTAAATAAAAAGAATTATACATTGAAAATCTTTACTTTTATGTTCTTTACTTAATAGTTTATTTAACTTACCCAATACATTTTCAAAGAACAAATATCTTACTTTATTTACTTGCCATGACTTAGTAAATGATAACTTTGTAGTCATTGTTCACTAACTAAGAGGGAACAAAAAATAGTGTATCAAATCTTGAGTTTCTACTTCTTGTAAACCGGCTACCCAATGGACATTTCCCTGAGGTTTCACCTCAAATGTATGGTCCCCTAGTAGTTCCACCTCAAACTCAACTCCCTATAACACCTGCATTGAACCCGTACCTACACCAGAACCAATAAAATTTTTCTTGTATTCCTCACTCTCATTAGAACCCATATTCTTGTAAAGTACTACCTTTAAAGTAACGTTATGTAACCTCCAAATCTTATTACCTGCTATACCCTCTTGGTATCCAGGAATATGCACTTGACCTTAACTAGTTCAAGCATCCCTTGCTTAATATTAGCAAGCCAACCAAAAAACCTCAACATATCTATAGGCGTCTTGAATCTAATCGCTGATGATTGTGACCTATTCACTAGATATGTAGACTTGGTTGTATCCTCTACCCAATAGATCGTGGACAAACTAGACTGAATCAGAGAACAACGTACCTTAGCCAAGAGTGTTACGTTTATCTCCTCAACCAACCCATTTTGTTGTTGTATCCCTGCAACACCCAAATGTTTGGCGACCCCACTCTTCATACATTGTTGTGTAGACCTCGGATTACAAGAATCAAGAACATTACCCTATTGATCTTCCACCCAGTCTGATATTCTCCTAACTGCTTCCTACCCTTCAATGTCTTCCTGGTCACTACCTGACCGTCCAGGGTATATACGTAATTATCCCTTCTTGTTCCTGATAGTACCACCAGCGAACCCTTTATAACCTTGATCTTGCCCGGCTGCATCTTCACAGTAAAACCCTCGATTTCAAGAATGCCCAGCGAGATCAAGTTTCGTCTTAATTTTGAAACATACATGATGTTGTCCAACACGAGACTTTACCCATCCCTCATTTGTACTCGAACCTTACCCGTCCCCGTATACGGCATTCCCTACCATCACCAAGTAATACATTACTGTTTGCCTTAAAATATGTCGACTTATACGGAATTACATTAGTTTATTATAGCCGTGTCGAATAAGGACTAGAAACGTTAAGCTAGTATTGTTAGGTGACACAAAGGCTATATATATCCCCTCCTTACTTCCAAGGAGGGGTGAGGATAATTATTTATACATCTCATAATGTGTGTTTTCTCTTCCTTCTCTCTAGAAAACACACGCTCTTCCCTTTCTCTCTCTACATCTAATAATATGGTTAAGTTCTTATTTTATCCTCCTCGACCTCCGGATCATGTTAATTAGTGAAATATTATATGATAACAATTGGCATCAGAGCTAACCAGGGGCGTTTGTGTTGTTGTTTGGCTGATTTCGTGGGTTTTATGGCTTATCTCGTGGCTTATTTTTAAGCAAAAAGCCACGGGTGTGTTTGGATGTTGCTTATTTTGTACAAAAGCTTGAAACTTTCTTCTTTCTAATGTTTCTAGCTTTTTGGTATAAGTATTTCGTAGGTTATTACACATCCAAATAACTTATTTAAGCTTATTTAAGATATAAGCTTATTTCGAATGGTGTTGATGGGGTGTTTGGTTCATGTTTATTTGATACAATAGCTTTAACTTTCTTCTTCCTCATGCTTTTAGCTTATTGGTACATGCATTTCGTGGCTTATTTCGTGGTTGTTGTGCTTATTTCGTGGCTTATTACATGAATCAGGCGATTTATGTAATGACCAAACAGGCTATTTATGTCATGTTATACAGGCGATTTATGTAATGTTAAATCAGGCAATTTATGTCATACTTATACAGGCGATTTATGCAATGCTATTCAGGCGATTTATGCATCTGAATTTTAAGCGATTTATGCATTACTAAATCAGGCAATTTATACAAGGTGGTAATCAGGCGATTTATGCAAGGGATTATTTAGGCGATTTATGCACTGTGTATTTAGGCGATTTATTCACCTGTTTTCATTAAGAACCAATCTTAATCACCTTCCACAACACCAAAGCAAAAAACAATACTTAATGCTAAAACGATCCTACACAAGATTCACTAAAATGACAAACAGCTACAAATTCGGATTATAAATGACAATTGATCACGAAGTTGATTTGGTATCCTTTATTTGAGATTGAAGTGGGTTTCATGAAGGCGTCTACTTATTTCATCATCAAGACTTCCTTCTACTTTATACCCCTTTTTTTCAAACCCAATCTATCGATTGATGACTTGCTTGAGCACATAAGGAATATGATTAAGACTTGGATTATCTAGTTATACCTGATGTAAGGAGTTACATTGTAGTACTCATGGGTTATAGCTATCACTTTAAGGAGTTACGTTACAGTACTCAGTGTCACACATAAATTCCGATGTGGATAATTTCAAGAGGTGTTGTACTTCTTATACTTTTAATGTTGGGTATAGGGTACTTAAAGGTTTGCTTCCGCACCGTTCTTCAATCAACAACAGTGCAAGCTTAAATAACAAATTTGGAGGATTTTACTTTAGTTTCAAGTTTAATATATTGGGTTTACTTCATCATGTGGTCACAGCAATAGCCGACAGAATACGAGGTTCATAAGTTAGCCAAAGAGTTTAAAGGTTGAGATGTAATCAGAAATTCTCATGGGATATTATTGTGTTATTCAATGACAATGGTATTTCACAGTCTAAGCAAAATTTTCAAAGTTCTTCAACGACGTTCATAACTTTTCAAGATTTATGCTTATGACAAGAACTTCTCGAGTTTATGTGTGTAAACAATAATGATGCTTCCAAGAGTTCAAAACCATCATGGGGGGAATGTGTACTTTGATGTTATCAGGTTAACTTCCAGGGGGAAGTAGTGTATACTACTTTACTTAGTATGGTTTGTGTGGAGTATTCTGCATACATGAGGAGAATTGTTGCTGATTTCTTGCATGTTCCCCCCGAACGGATATTCACCGAGACCTAATGACAAGTAGCAACAATATTTAGTGTAGTTTACTTCTTCTACAAAATTCCGTTGAGCACGTCAATGACAAATAGAGGATTGTTCAAGCTACATCAAAGTTTCAGAATCTGCTCAAGATAGGAATGTTGGTTTAGGGGGAAACTGATTCAGAAACTTCATCAAAAAGGAATATATGAAGAAAACTTTTCAAGACATGCTGCATGGATTGGGGGAAGTTAATCCAACTCATGCATACTACAATGGTTCCTAAACAAGTAAATACACTGAAGATCTAAGTTGGAATACAAGTTTAAAGACCAGAAGAACTTAGAAGACATCTTCAGCATTAAAAGCACTTTGGAAGACTTTATTTTGTTGTATTTGTACTTGTTAGGAACATTGTAAATAATTCCGCATGTCCACATATTGGGGGAAGATTATTAACCTTAAAATATATCGACTTATATGGAATTACATTAATTTATTATAGCTGTGTTGAATAAGGACTAGAAATGTTAAGCTAGTATTGTTAGGCGACATAAAGGCTATATATATCCCCTCCTTACTTCCAAGGAGGGGTGAGAATAATCATTTGTACAGCTCATAGAGTGTGTTTTTCTCCTCCTTCACTCAAGAAAACACACACACTAAACTTCCCTTTGCTCTCTCTAACATCAAAAAAATGGCTAAGTTCTATTTTATCCCCACGACCACCGAATCGTAGTAAGTTTATTTAAATATTTATAAGTTAACAAATACCATCGTCAAACTCTTTTCAAAATCAAACAAGTCATTTCCTCGTGTATGTCATATGGTATGCGCCCAACATTAAATCCAAGATCCAACCCAATAGTTCTTTAACACACATAAGCCATCATAACATCAGCACAGTCATATCAGAACCGGGATACCCTGAATCTTAATTCCGGACAAAATCTGAGATTTTCCTTATGATTGTACCTGAGACAACCCATCTTCAGAATCATCTCATGACTGACATATAAAACACCTAAGTCGCTGCTTTCTTTCTTTCCGGTAACTTTGACCAACACTATCTATTAAAAAATAAACCCTGCTCCATATCTCTCTGACCAGATCTCCGCCTCACATACAACCAAGGTTATAAATAGCGTGAGGCGTGGCGTGGCGGCATAACTAATCTTCACGCCTTAGCGGTTATGACGTAACCTTTGTGTTTTAAGGCGTGACATAAAACGGCCCAAAATATGAAAATATTTATATATTTATATAATATTTCATATATATTGAGTTTACATAAAGCGTTGTACATATGAATAAAGTTAAGAAACTATCCTTACATGTAATATTCTTCATTTTGAAAAAAAAAATTATCGGAGTTGAATCTAAAAGGCTCGCCACGCCTCACGCCTTAGCGCGCCTTATCGCGCCTTTTTAAACGCCTCAACATACAATCACCAGACTAGAACGCCTAGGGTTAACGCCTTGGTACCATTTACGTAAAATGTGAAGGCTACGCCTCACGCTTTAGCGACGCCTTGGCGCCGCAAATGCGCGCCTTTTAGAACACTGCTTATAACCCTTCACCGCCATTACCCTTTGCTTCTGTTATCTTCTGAAGTTCCCTAGAATTAAGTGTTGCGAGCACGTCTTCTAGCTTCAAAGTATCCTGGCCATATAACAAAGTCTCCACGAAATTATAGTAAGACGATGATAAAGATGTAAGTAACTATAATGCCTGATCCTTATCTGATATAGCAGAATCAATAGCCCGTTAAGTCCACCTACAAACTATGTGAAACTCATCATTAAAGTGTTCAGACTGCTCTGACCTGATGCATGAAAAAAAGTATATAACTTCTTCTTCAAGTACAAACGATTAGCTAAAGACTTTGTCATATATAAAGTCTCTAACTTTTTCCAATTTGTTAGATATTAGAAAAGGACTCGGTCACCCCTTGTATTTTACCGTTTATTGTTGCTCGTAGTTAAGTAGTTAATGTATAACATTCTGTAATGGGCCGGGTATTAAACCCAACATGTAAGCCCACTACTAAGGCCTTATGGCCGGTTTTGGTTGTCACTATATAAGCCTCTTCCATGTCATGGAAGAGGTGGGTTAGTCATTTACATAATACAAGTTTATTTTCTCTCACTAGAAAGTTCTCTCTTACTTTCTCTCTCTAGAACTTGGCTAATCCACTAGTCATTCGATTGTGTTATGATTTCCAATATCCTACAATTGGTATCAGAGCACACGGGAAGATTAGCTAGATTGTGTGTGCGTTTTCTTGGTTAGTTTTGATCAAAAGTTTAGTTTTTGAAGGTCTATAGTCTTGTTCTTAGTTTTCTTTGATCTTGACGTTTGTGGTGTTAAAGTTCATGTTTTTATAGTTGCTATAGCCTTCTAGTACCAAGTTATGTAAAAGAAACCAGGCAAAAACGTTCAAAATGGTAATTTTTGGTGAAAAATCAAAATTTTTCTATCTAGCGAGTTAAGTTATTGTTTGAAGATCATCATAGCGAGTTACGGTACTGTACTGGCGAGTTGTCAGCAGAGTACACTGTGTGTAAGAAAGTACTGTGTCAGCGAGTTATCGTTTTGTGCAGGCAGCGAGTTAGGCAGCGAGTTAACCTTTTTTGCAGGTAGCGAGTTGAGGACCAGCGAGTTGGATACTAGCGAGTACAGGTTTTTGAAGATGCTTTATACTAGCGAGTTATGAACGCGGACTAAATTCAGCTTAATTTCTTCTTACTAGCGAGTTGTCAACTCTCTTCCAGCGAGTTACGTATAGCGAGTTACAGGTTAATTGAAGACTGTTTTTATAGCGACTTGTGAATAGGTACTCTGTCTAATTTGTTTCTTGCCAGGGAGTTATCAAGTCTCTTCCAGCGAGTTACATTGCAGCGAGTTGTGGATTTACCTAACAAACCTGTACAACAATTCACCATTTCAAACAATCAATTACCACTTTTAACATACAATCACTAATCATTGGTCGATTAACTTAATCATTTCACAATCAATTAAGATGGCTAATCTTTTGGAAGACATCCAATGTGTCGGTTCCGATACCCGACCACCTATACTTGATAATACTGACTTTGCATCATGGCAACAACGAATTCGACTATATTGTCGGGGTAAAGAGAATGAGGTGAACATCTTGAAGTCAATTGATGAAGGACCTTTTCAGATGGGAACTTTTCGGGAAACACTTGCTGAAGGTACTGAAGGTGCCCTACATCTAGGTCCAGAATGACCTCGAGTCTATTCTGACCTCTCACCTGAAGATAAGGAAAGGTACAACGCTGACATTCAGGCAACAAAAATCCTACTTCAAGGGTTACCAAAGGACATCTACACTATTATCAATCATTACACTGATGTAAAGGGCATATGGGACAATGTGAAGATGCTCCCAGGAAGGGATTTGCATAAACCAAAAAAGACTGGGAATCACAACTGTATGATGAATTTGAACACTTTCGTCAAAACAAAGGAGAAACCATTCACGACTATTATGTCTGGATTTCCAAACTCGTCAATGACATGCGGAACATCAAGATGACCGTGTCCAGAATGCAGCTGAACTCAAAGTTTGTGAACAACATGTTGCCTGAATGGGGTAAATTTGTAACAGCAGTGAAACTGAACATAGGATTGAGGGACTCCAACTATGATCAATTGTATGCTTATCTGAAGCAACACGAGGCACATGCCAATGAGAACAAAATGAATGTTGATACGATTCACTCAACAACACTGCGGATCCTCCTTGCTCTTTGATGTCCAATTTCCACCACCAACAGTAACTAATTACAATCATCTACAACTCCACCATACCACATATGTTCTATACCTTTGCGATAACACATCAACATGATTCGGGACTCCTCTCTCCAACGGACAACTTAATTGAGAATTTAACCAACACACTTGCCCTACTATAACAACCCTAAATTTTCATCAATATAATATCCATCTATTAAATTAGATTCACTTTATATACCACCATTTTACAAGGAAATTTTTGCTTTATCACATTATGCAACGTAACTTGCATCACTAAAGTAAACAAGCTCACTTCTATCAATGTTTACAGCAAGTAAACATCCTAATATGTCAAATTAATAATCTATTATCTATTTTATCATGTACGTTATCTATTTAACATAGTTTTTATGAAATGAACGTTATCCGTTAACGTTTACATCAAAACCCTAATTATATGTAATGTATACATATAAAATGAATGTACAAGCCTTTAAAAAGGTACAAAGATCAATGCACAACATTTGAATATCTTTACCCTTTTAAATCAAGTTACAACTTTCTAAAGCCCAATGTACAAGTCAATGATGCAAGAAAACCTAATTAGGTTATTTAAACTCCTAAATCATGTTTAAAGGTTACCACCACTTTAGCACAAGGTACAAACACTTAATACACAACCTCTAAACCGTAAACCCTAATCCTAATTCGTCCTAAACCCTAATCTAAAACCCTAAAACCCTAAACAAAACCCTAAAATCTAATTTCACTTTAACCTTAAAACTAAACCCTAAAACTTAATCCTAAGCCCTAAACCTTAATCCTAAACCCTAATATTAATCCTAACACTAATCCTAAACCATAATCTATCACTAATCCTAACCCTAATTCACCTAAAAACCCTAATTGAACCCTAAACCAACTCGTGACCCTTTTTCCTTCATTTTGACTTATTTTAAACCCAAGCACCCATCTTAGCACCTCCATGACCTCACCATGACATCACCAAGCAGCTTAGCAAGCACCTCCATCACCTCCTTGCTAATATACTTGGCCACTAAGTTGCTACATCACCACCTTGTCACCTCCTTTCTCCTTCTTATAGCCATGGCCTCCAAACAACCCCCACCTCTTCATGGCAAGTTTCTAGCTTATATTACTCACCATCCTAGCCCTCCTTAGTCACTTCACTAGCCTAGGACACTAAGCAAACCCAAACTTGGGCTCCAAGGGGATTTTGACCCTATAAATAGGGCGTACCCTCTTCACTTCAATCTCACACCTCAATTCTCATTTCTCACACTCAAATGGAGTTCTAAGCTGATCAAGGAGAAGCAAGAGAAGCCACAAGGTCAGAAACGAAGCCAAGAAACCAAGAAACAAAGCCTTGCAAGTCGTTACTAGGCGTGCGAGTACAAAACCACCACTTCGACCCATTTTCAAAAGCCATAAGCCAAATCCAGGTTCTATAAGCTTGTTTTCTGTTTTAAATCTTTAATAAGGTCCTTATAATCATGTTTATACTCTTGTTAAAATATTAGAGCTCAAAACCTATGTGTGTTCCATTTCTAAAACCAAACGAGCCTAATGAAACCCTAATTATTAGTTTTCTTTTAATCCATAAGCTAAACTCATAAGCTGTTGTTATAAGCTATCCCAATAAGCTTATTAATCATTTCTATAAACATTTTACCAAGTCTTAAAAGCTTAAACCCATTGGATTAATATTTCGAACCCAAACGACCCATTTTGGTCATTTTAAGCTCGTAAACCTTTTTCATAAGCTATAAGCTTGTAAAAGCTATTTGTCTTAACTTATTTTAGCTTATTATGATAAGCTATAACCTGCAAATCACTTTCTATATTGAAAAATACCTTATTATGGATTTTGGACTAGTTTTGCAAATGTTTTCATGCTAAGGGGTATATATTGTAACTTTTGGAAATTATTAACTACAAGGGCCATTTTTGTCATTTTATTAAAGTTATAACCACAAGGGCCTGTTTTGCCAAGTTCTAAAGTTAAAGGTTTAATCATATAATACTTTATATATAAAGGACTAAACTTGTAAAAGTTTATAAATCAAGGGTATATATTGCCATTTTTGCAAACTTAAAAATATAAAATATAATATTTTTATACAAATTATAAAAATATATATTAATGTCATAAGACTCGATTTTATTAAAACCCGACACATTTGTCATTATTAATCACCGATCGACGCATTATAAATCAATTACGTTATATATTTAACGTAACTTATCATCAACTAGCTTTTGAAGAAACTTAAAATCTTATCATATCACGATACTAGGGAGTTTCATGTGAGGGGTTCCATTTGGGTATTTGTTTTGACGAGTTTGCTGGGTTTACGATTTAAAGTGCCCTGGCTCCTCAAACAATACTGCGTGGCCTCTGGATTATGATAGCCCGAACAGTGATGCAATATTCCATGAATTAATCAATCAAAGATATACGTTAAACTTTATGAAGTTTTGAAACAAGAACCATCACACTAAGACTTGACATATTACCTCAGGTTGCGTGACGAAGCAGTTACTTTCACTTGATATACTTTTGCCATCAATCAGATTTCCCT
>BQNB010036656.1:0-49974 GCA_026074375.1 Tanacetum coccineum | reverse complement strand
TGCTCCTGGCATCATTGATTTGTTGATTTTATTATATTATATTATATATATAGTTTTAAAGAACTAAAAATCAATTATCAACAATCCACATCAATGAGATGGTCACGCTCACTACTAACAACCCACCAATGCCTTGAGACGGTCACGCTCAAGCATAACAATCCATATCACATTAGCAAGTAGCACATAACATACAATAGTCTCGTATAGCCCATGCCTCATTTAAAACACATTATCACAGTAACTAAAACATTTAATACTCATAGCATCATTTCCACAAAAAAAAACCATAAAAAGGGGCAATGAAACTCACCTGATGCTTAAGCAAATTCTAAATCCTTGCACGAAACTAAGCAATCAAAACAAACACGTGTTACACGCGACCAAGCCAAATGCTTATGCCCATGTAACAATCATATGATGGATGTATAATATGTTTAATTACCCTCATGGGTCACCACCACACCATGCCCAACCTTAACCAACATGTTTACACACTTTTCCAAAGTCTTACAATTTACCTAAAAACGCAGAATTTTGACATCACTTTACCATTTTCTAAACCATACCTACTGAACTTTATAAATTTTACCAAAAATCACAGGTTCAATACCATGAGTCTACTAACTACTTGATTTTTCTACTAATTTATTTTCACGCCTAAATGCCTCAAAAAAAATCAAACTTCCAACTACTCAGATTCGGATCTTATTGCACACTAAAAAGTTTGGACCTAAAAACCATACTTAGACTCCATATCAGAAGCTCTCCTTTGAGGGATTTTTAATAGACACATAGAAATAAACTCCTGAAGGTTGGCTAATCCTCATTAAAATTTTAAGTGGGGATTTTACACCTTGTAATCTGACCTGAATTTACTGCTTTGACAAATTTTCTCGTAACCAACATTTGAATGACTTACCGACCTTAAAAATTTTCAAGGCCAGATTTTATGGAAACTAGACTCTTTGAGCTACATCATGGACACCAGAAACATGACAAAAGCTATTACCATCATCGAGATAAAAGCGGAACAACGCAGCCCTAAATTCTGCACTAATCTAAATCAAGTTCTAACGCGATTTAAACCCTAACGAATACACCCATATGATCCTAATCAAACCCTAAACACTCCTAATTAATTGAACATCAGTTAATTACTGATTTTATAATATCCTGATTTATCATCACTTTATTGTTACAGAAATAAAAAGAACATTAAACAGATTAAAAGTTTATGAACATACCTAAAACCTTTTCTTGAATAAAAAAAACTTTTTTTTCTCTGCTTTTGTTTTGGTCGACTGATTTTATAAAAAAAAGGGGAGGAGACTTCGTATTTATAGTGAATACAAGAGAGTTTGGATAATTTCCTAATTAGAATCCCACTTATACTAAAATTTGGTTTTCTTCCCCTTTTTTTCTCCTCCAAACCGGCCCAACCAACTATCCCTTAGTTAATTTAATAAAATTTTTATTTATTTACTTTTTTTACAAAATTTCATCCATAATACATACATATATATATATATATATATATATATATATATATATATATATATATGCTATTTATATATTTTTTTTATTTAATTATTATTAATTACACAAAAACCCTTTAATTTTGTTATTTTATAAAATCTTTTATTTATTTAGACATCATTCTAAATTAAACTAGTTTTAAATACCTAAAAATAAATTCACTTCATACTTTATTTTTCAAACTTAATAACACTAAAATCTATTAACTAAATTTCTAAACTAAATTTCTATTCTCGCGAATTCCTATTATCCAAATACATATACATATATATATAAATACATACACACATAAAATTTTACCATCATTTTCATTATCACTAAAATGTGAACATAATGAAATATCCAAAGCAACTATAACTTCAATCACCATTCCAATCTCATTGAGATGATCACACTAATAGATTGACTACCAATTTCCCACATAATCTACATAAATGCATATAAACACATATAATCACATACACCATATATTGCAACAGATTCACAAGTCAACACTAACGGTTTGACTAACCTGCTCAAATCATGGTTGTCACACTTAACCACCCTATAACTCCAATGAAGTAATATAAATGGTCGGTCTTTGGTACTTCCACATTTCAGCCATCACTTAACCATTTGCTCTCCCTTTATATTCGCATCGATTAATCAAAAGAGTTTAGAACATATGTCAGAAAACATACACTTTAGATCATAAAAATCACATTATTAGCCATATATTTTAATCACATTTTATCCCTTTATCAAAAATGTCAAATCTCTTGATATTTTGGATATCAATTGATTCAAATATTCATGGTTTCGAGGAAAAAATGTCCAATTATTAACAAGTCGATAATTGGAAAATCTTAATGCTCCCCCTCAAATTATGAGGGAATTATATGGTGTTTAAGTATGTTAATTTGAATTTTTTTGAATTTACTAAGAAATTCTTGAAAATTCATACTCAAACACTATATATGCCTACTTATAAGTCTACACTACATATATACATATTCACAAGTTTATAAGATATACGAAATGACCTTATGATGACGAACACAATATGACAAAGTCATATTGTTCGTTAAAGTAGCCGGAGATCAGTTCCGTAGTGCCTTCCACCAATAAAGTTTTCGAGACTCCTCATCAACTTTCTTTCTTTCTACTGCTTGTCAATCGCCTTGATCATGATATTATCTCTTTTCTTCTCCAATGTATTCCATCTTCTCTTTGGCATGTACTCCATACGGATATTCTTTGTTATGTCATCCAGCGAAGTTCGAAGCCCAGTTAATGTCTTATCACTGAATTTGTAAAGTTCTTCTGATCGCATCAACATGTTTCTCCCATTGTTGTCGACATAAATGAATCCTTGAGGGTCTTGGTATGGAGTGTACGGGTCTATTTTCCTGATGTCGGATATGGTAGTTTGTGGCCTGGTGACGTTAATTTTTTTCTGGTAACTTTTAACTATGAGTTGAAGATCTTCGACTCGCTTCTGAATAACCAAGCTTCTGGTGAACATTCTTAATGCTATTGCGAAGTCGGAAACGTCATCGCCTGAAAGATTTGTATGCCGATTCTTAACAACAAGGAGAAGCATGTCTTCAATGTCGTTGATACGAAGACGTGGAAAGTCGCCTTCCTTGAATCTATAAAGGTCATTGTCGGCTCTTCTTATAACAATCTCTTTCAGATACCCATACCCATGTTTCCTCATTACCTCGACCTGAGTTACCGCCAGAATATGTTTTGTGGAATATACATCATGTCTTGATTGCAGGCCTCGTACATATGCATAGAAGGTCTTACGTTGTTCTCTCCAATGAGAAATACCCCATAGTGCATGTAAATCATAAGTGGCTTTATCTGGAACCCATATATTTGAAACTATGTCTTCAAGCCTGCAAGATCATATTGAGCAGCCTTTGCCTTTGTAAGAGAAGTCGTGTAGGTCATAGTCAAAATACCTCCTTGTAGATACTTAAGATCATTGTTAAAGAAGTAATCAACAGGTACTTTTTGATGATTTCTACTCATAACTAAAGGTAGGGGTTTGGTAAGATCAAATGGATAGTCACCGCCTTCTAGATTCTCCTAATCAAGTTTTTCTAAAAGAGCCTTGTAGCATTCTTCAAAATCATATTCCAACTTAGCATAATTGGAACGTGTGCCTTTGAGAAGTCTGAACGCTGGTCTTAATAGTGTTTCTTGAGTAAGATTGTTGATTTTTAGGCCGTTCATGATGAATACGGAGAAGTCTATTGGAGTGCTCATCAATTCATCAAAGGTCTTTGACAGTTTTTCAGTAGATGATGCAAGAGACATTAACCAGCTTTGATTTTGTCCTTGTTTTGGAGTCTTATCAACATTCCAATCAGGATTAGTAGGTTCTTGAGGTTGTGTAGGTTTGGTGAACCATTCACGTTTAGATGCAACCTTCTCCTTAGGTTCTTCATCATCATTATCCGGGTTCTCCTCTTGATCTTGTGGCATATCTGAATCTGCAACCTCAAACTCTGGTTCCTCTGAATGAACAAACTTTCCAGTAGATTTTGATTGAGACTTGTCGCCTTTGGATAAGCCAGACTGTGATTCTTTAGCTTTAGGTCCTGTTGCTGGTGCAGCATCCTTGCCAGTCTTCCTCTTCTTCAACCCTCGGTCTGATCCAGCAGAAGGGTCTTCATCTTTGACTTTTCAGCTTCTCTTCAACAAATACACTTTACCATAAGTAGAGAAGATAGTCTTATCAAGATCATATGGTTTATTCAATCCTTTATAGCATTCTCTGTGTTCAGGAGCTGCCAAATAAGATTCACTTTTATCTATTTTGTCGATAAGAATCTTCTTCAACTCAAATTCTATAAGCGTTGCAGCAGCCTCATATGAAGATTGTGGTTGAGATGACTCTTTGGCTAGAACAACGTCTTCAAGTGACTCTTTAACCATTTTTTGGATCACCAGGGGGGGCAAAGTTAGACACTTCCTCTGGTAGAATCTGAGACAGTTGATTTTGAACTTGTTTTGTGATCCTTGCAGTTAGTGATCCCGAAAGGAAGTTTATGAATTCATCTCTGGTTGCTCCTAGTCTTGCATCTAGATGATCATCAACTAAAGTTGTCACTTGAGTATGGAGATGATCCTTTTTAAGCTCAGCAACTTCTTGTTCTAATGTTGTGACTCTATTATTGAATTAGAAGACGGATACAAAATTAGGAAGTGCAGATTAAGGATTCGTAGCTTTAGTTGTTGGTGGTGGTGTTGGTGTTAATTGTTGTGGTGGAGAAGTGAAGGATGGTAAAGATTGTAGGATGACGGTAGAGAATACTGGCGAAGAATCAAAGATAATCAAGACTGGTATTATAAGGAGCTTGGGTGTTTGCTGGCTTGGTACTTCATGATGGACATGAACATCCATTGGAGAAACAACTTCTGCATCAGTATGAGGAATATCTAAAAAGTTTAGGAACTTAGCCGCCAAGTCAGATAAATGAAAAGAGTTGGTAACTAGGACTTCAGTCTTCTATGAAACAGTAGAAAGTGTTACATGATCATCTTCTATGACTTGTAAGATCTCTGGATTTTCATTCCCTTGTTGAACATTAGTCATTGCAGCATCAGTACCCTCCTCTTAAACAAACCCTTTATCAGTATCAACTGGTTCATTTAGCCTTAGATCCACATCATCGTAAACTGACTGGTAGTATAATCCATCTCTTCATCTTCATCACCTTCTGCTTTATCAGTGATGTGTCATTGTATAGGTGTTATTTTATATATCAAGTTTTACTATTTATTTTATGATGACTATACCTTAAAACAACACTTTAACAGGCAGTGTATACCCGGTCAGTTGTAGTTTCATTGTTACGTAGGATGTCGATCACTCAGAGTGGAAGTTAACTCTTAATTCTACTGGTATTTTATTTACCTAGGTTTAGTACTAATCTAACCTAATTATTCTAATTAAATATAAGTAAACCTAAACTAATGCAAAGAGGGGGGTTTTTAGCCTGAGAGACTGGCATAAGTTTAATTCTAATTATCCTAAGGTGATGACAAATAATGCACACAAGTGATTAATAAAATATTGAGAAGCATTCAAACGTGAGGAAAACATATTAGCCAGTTTAATCTAATAATATGCCTTGATTGTCTATTCGTGCAATGATTGTATTAATTTGTTGGTGGTATATCATTCCAAAGTTAGGTGGATCTTCTCCCTAGACTTGAGGTTTGTCGCTAGTTAATCCTTTCACAATTAACCTAAACCCGCATAAAGCTTACACTGTTGATTATAATTTATCTAGGAAACTATATTTATATGTTTCTATCCCAGACTCTTAGCCTATGCCCAAACAACGCCGAAGTTGCAGCGCATTAAATATGTAGGACTAGATCCAACTGAATTATAGGAAAAACGCATAATTAAGTACATAAATGGGTATGAAGAGATAAACATAATCAACATGCAACGGATAAAGAATGAATGATATAAAGACAAATCAAAACATTATATTATCATAAACATGGCTAATACCTAAAGGTATTAGCCGATAGTCATTGTAACAATACACAAAATCATAGATGAACGATTAAACATAATACTAACCAAACGCGTATAGTGGAGTGTAGAGATTAAAAGAGTTTTCCCATGGCTCAAACCACTTCACAAAATCTTCTATTCTTCTTTTTTTTCATCCTGTGTCGAATGGAATAAAATCCTTTACATAGGACGAATAATATATATAGGGGTGAAACCCCTTTTTTCTTTCTTCTACTCCACGACAAAACCACAAGCCCAACACCTTTCTTCTTTCCATTTGTTCACTCATCCAAACCAGCCCTTCAATAAGTCCCATTGGGCTTTACATCTTAGTTTAGTGTATAACCGAGCCCAATCAACAATGGGCTTGTTTAATTTAATCTAAAGGCCCATAAAATGAGCTTGTTTGCACGAACTGATTTTAGCAGGTATAACCATGAGTTGACTTCATATTTTCATGTTTAATCACATGAAAATAAAGAACTTATTTTTTTCTTTTCGTGGCCTTTTGAATCACCTAAAATGGAGTCCGGACGAAGAAGTTATGGCCAAAACATTATGATGTATTCAAATCTTTCACTCTTCAATATTTTATTTTAATTCATTGTTTAGTCTCCAAAATGTGTGGCTTTTCACTAACTTTCACCATATGCTCGATATTTACTGCAAACAATAAATATAATCAATTAAGTATTAATTCTTATATAAAAGAATGTAAAACGAGTAATAAAGACGGGATGAATAATGCTATAAAATAGACATTATTTAATGTCATCAAATATCCCTCCACTTGAATCCTACTTGTCCTCAAGTAGCCTTTAGAAGTTTATAAAAAGGTATTCCTAAGGATATTTTCTGTTAAAGCATTTATTCGATCTATTACAAGTACACAACCAAACACCTCACGAAATAGGAAGATGAAAACACTCAAATCACTCAACTAATCTATGTGGTAACATGTAACTAATTCGCTCAATTGCTCGATCATGATGAGTATTCTATCATAAGCTTTACAAGGATACACATCTCCACCACTAAAGCCAAGGAGTAACAAGTTTATAAAGGTAAATATAGGTTTTTGTATGGAAAGGCTTAGGGTTGATCATTCTACAATCTTTCACTAGAAGTACCACTCCAATAAGGCAGCTTAAGCATACATACATGGCCGTAACAACAGAATAGACATGTGTGTTCGATCACATCCTTATTCGAATTTAACAAACAGTTAGGATGAAGAATGATATAGGGTAGGGACCTTCTAACTTTCACCAAAAGTCATAAACCAACGAGGCAGCTAAGACATGCATACATGGCAGTAACGAATGAATATACATGCATGCTCGTACAAATCCTCATTCGTGTAAAACCAGCGGCTAATCATTAGGTTGGAGGGAAGTAAATTGTTGTTAAATAAAAATTATGAAACAAATAGATTAAGTCTAAACTACAAGTTGCTAGAAAATTTTTCCTGACCGTTACCATGATAAAGACACAACTATTTACAACGTCTTGATCATAGATAAAAAACAACAACCTAAGTTGGCATTCCCGTAATGGTCAACTTCCCAAACATCCTATACTTTATAAGGCAGGTGGCGATATCTTCCACTTTATACAATACTCTACATAGTCAATTTGTATCAACGAATAATCGATCCTTCGTGTAATTCCTTTGGTAGTTGCGAAATGACTATCTTCAAACTTTCCTTCTTTTTTTGTTGCGGTTTTTCTAATGTTTTTTCTTTTTTTTTCTACACTATACTACAAAACTCAGTGTAGTTTCACCATCTTCACGATCATAATAATTTCGGATAATTCCTTCGGTAATTCTTCGTTCTTCGGACGTACCATTAATTGCAATGGTAGTAAAAATAGGTGAGTTTTAACTATAATATACATTCCCATTTGCGATGTGCAAATTTCTTCCATTCGTACCAAAATAGACACAAGACTCGAGAAATACAAAATATACACTTTAAGCAACTAGCAACTATAAAATAAACTTAATTTAACAGGGTAGGCTAAGGTGTAAAGGTGTAACGAAACAAATAATTGGTGTAGTTCCTAAAGGATTGGCTCTACGGGTTGTTCTATGGGTATCTTACTCTTAAAATAAGAGTAAACAAAGGGTTTATATGCGGATTAACTAACCAGTATAGTTAGTTAATAAGCAACATGTAAAGGCGATTTGGGTTTAATCCTAAAAATTTACCAATTTAAACAAGTTACTCCAATTAAATCCATAATACTCATTATTGTGGTCTCGAGTGATATACCAAGCCAAGTTCTAAAGTCCACTACATCACCGACACACTCATATTTTGTAGAATTTGGGTAAACATTTGGAAACGGATGAGGCTAAATTCTTACAATATCTAACAAGGGTTATTGTGTGTGGGTTATGTATCAAGTAATTTCACAAAAGTATGCTTGAATTTTTTTTTAAAATTTGATCATAATTTAAGCATTTTAGTGTGAAAAATAGGACAAGTAAATGTTGATCCCAATAGAATAGATCTTGCGTAGCTTGTATAAGGCTAAGTTGTATTGAATAAATCCAAAACAACTATGATAGAAACTTTGATTGTGAATATCAAATACTATACGGAATCTAGTCGATAATACTAAGAAGAATTTCAATGAATCAGTAATGAATAAGATCAATAACAAACAGTTTACCAAACTTTCAGCCTTAATATAATATGAACACTCTTAATAGTGTTAGGGTTTACAAAACCTTGAAGCTAATCAACTTAGGTTAAACTATGATGATAGATGTATGAGAGATATGAGATATATCTAACCTAATACCCTATGACCTCCTTTTATACACCAAGGAGTCCTATTGGGTTTACAATCCATTCCTATTATGATCATGATCTTTTCCTTAATTATCTAACTTAACACATATCTAATAAGCATTACTAACCAATACAACAGTACTAACTTATACAAACAGTCTTAATTTTAGTAGCATCAATATTACTCTAACAGTAGTTACTAACACTAGCAGTAGTAACTTTTGTGCTAGTAGTACTAACTACTTAGAATATATTCTTTAGTCTTCACCAGCAGTAGAAACTATAACCAGCAGCAGTAACTTCAACAGCATTAAGAAGTCTTTTAATCCCAACAATCATCCCCTAAACTTGATGTTCATCTTCTGAATCTTCAAGTTTCTTGATTAAAAGCTTTATCTTCACTAGGAGGATGCTTCTAAATACTTCATTCAGGTATATAGCCTTCCTTAAGCTGTTTCTTGACCAATATAAAAAGATCAAATGCCATTTCACACTCATGATCAACTTGAAGCTTCACAGCATTGAATATCTGATATAATGTGTGATTTATAAGTGGATACATCTTCTCAACCAATAGATAAAACATTATGGACTATATTGTTACACAATGAACTCCACATGAATCAAAAAGCTTCCAGTTTAGCACTTTAACCAAACCTTGTTGTCTTTTCCATACTTCATCTTCAACATGATGTTCAAACATGGTCTTCAAAGTAAGAAGTAAGAAAGTATCCATGTAATCCACTGCCTTTGTCTTCTTAAATCTATCTTTGACTATTCTCCAAAGAACTTCCAAGTCTTCTCTATTAAAGTTCTTAAGCATTTTACTAAAACTAAGATACATCTGAGTCTTACCATTTGCTCTGATAATTTGAAAGAAACTTTTCTTCCCTTCTTGATAGATCTTGTAGTCAACAATTGGAATTTTGACAGACAAGGGTGTAGCATCAATAGTTACATCATCTCCATCATCTGGAACAATCTTAAAGAATTGTTTAAGTTCTTCTTTCTCTTTATCATCATCCATCTTTTGCTTCTTGGTAGACTCTTGTTGAAGATCTTCTCCTGCTCTCTTAGAACTTCATTCTACTCTAGTCTCACTGCCTTCTGCTCTATCTTTACTTCCTTTCACCACTTTAGAATCTACAGGTACAAATGAGTCTATCCAACTCATGGTCTTGTCGAAAGCCTTTTGAACTTCATCAAAGCTTTTGTTCTTCAAATGATTGTGAGTGAATCCAGCCATGTTTTTCAGATAAGTACACATTTAATTCCTCTTTTGAGCTTTGGTTAGTGGTTTTCTTCTCTGCTCTAAGTCTTGCAAAATGCTTCTTCCTTTTATCCATGAGCTCTACAAACATCTTTGACTTTTCTTTAATGGTCAACTCTTCCTGCTCATGTGTATGTATTCTTGCAGCTAGCTCATAATCAACATCCATCATAACTTGAGCATTATCCCATTCAACAATGTTTGCATCTACTTCTCTTTCTCTTGCCAGCCTTTCCTCTTCTTCTAGTTCAGCTTGGATCTGAGCTTGCAATCTTTAAGCAATTTCCTCATCAAACTTGATCTGGTCCTTTTTCTTCAATGGCTTTTCTTGTTAAACCATCTTACCCTTTTCTTTGTCTTTAGGATCATGTTGTTGAGGTGGTACTGTTGGTCTTGTAGCAGTCTCACTTGGTTCTTTCATAACCACTCCTCTTACCTTTGATTTCTCACTCCTCATCTTCAAAAGAGTCTGAGCAATTGTAAGATCTTCATCTTTAATAATTGTTGTTGTTGTTGGAGGAGGAGTACTTAGTTCGGTAGTAGTAATATTAACACTGACAGTAGTTGTTAGGAATTCAGTTTTTAGTGAAGTGACGATCATTATCGATCTCACGAGCCTTAGTAATAGTTAGTTAATTCGATGTAATATCTAAGTAATCTAACTGGGCTGGCTTATAAAAAGACCAAGGAAAGCCTATAGAAAGCCCGGCTCGGCCCAACTATGTAAGTATATTAACCCTCTCCACACATGGAGAGGGTGTTGGTTGAATCATTTTTTACATACATATTTAGTGTGTTTTTCTATATGTTTCTCCCTTCCACTTTCTCTCTCTAGTTCATCATTAATGTGAAACTTGGAACCTACAATTGGTATCAAGACCCTCGGGTGGGTTTAGTGTTTGTTTTGTGGTTAATTTTTGCTTATTTTTGAGCTTATTTTGTGATAAATAAGCCACGGCTATACATTTTTCTCAACATTATTTTGTCTTCTGATTGCAAGAATTTGTTCTAAATCAAATGTGTTTGTGGGCCGTTTTATCTAAAATGTATATACACAAGTAATTGTTTTGGGCCGTGACTTATTATATAGGTTTTTTAGTTTGATGTTGTGTTTTTTAAGTAATTTTGTGTGTCTTGTTTTTTGGTATGATTTCTGTGGCTTATTTAGTGGTCAACATCTTATTAAAGCTTATTATAAACCGTAGCTTATTTTCTTATAAAGTTCTTTCAAGCATACTTAGAGATCATAATCTCATGGTTTATTTTCTTTATTTCTAGGTTTTTGAATTTTTTTTATACCAGTTAGTAGCTTATAAGGCACAACTCTTTTTCTTCTACTTATTGTAATATCACAAAGCTTTAATTTTTTTTACAAGTCGGTTGTAGTTTTTTCTTGGAAACTTTTTCATGGTTTATTCATATGAGCTTATTTTAAGCCTCTTAAACGTGGCTTATTAAGGGTTTAATCACTAGCTTATATTGGTTTAAAAGCTTATTTACAAGCTTATTTTTTGGGTTGCTTATGTAAAAGCTTATTTTGGTTAGCTTATTGTGGTCCAACGTTTGAAGACAAAAGAAAGGACTCAAGGACGGTTTGTTTTTTGCTAAAAAAGGACATCGTACTACTTTTGTTTGTTTCAGGCGATCTATACGTGAATGAAAGCGGGCGATCTATACGTGAATGTAAAACAGGCGATGTATACATTTGAGTAACAAAGGCGATCAATACCACATCACAAGCGATCTATACGTTAACATAAAAGTAGGCGATCTATACAACCTTGAGTAAGGCGATCTATACATTTAAACAAGTAGGCGATGTATACATAAGTAAACAAGGTTAAACATGCCCGTTTCATGTTGTTTTGGGTTTTACGGTTTCATGTAACGTTCAATGACGGGACTTGAGACCTATATCATTACGGTCATGACCCTTTTTCGATCATCGTAGTGTGTTCATTTTTCACTGACAATAACCGTACAATCTCACAAGCTTAAAAACAAAAAACATTGCCTTTTATAAAATTTTAAACGAGGATGATGAAGTTTAGGAGGGATGTCATTTTCATTAATTAACTAGAATTACACAATGACACATGCAGTCCTTTCATATCAAGTCCATTGCATCACTCATCCTTCTTGAATTAAAAACCCTTCAAGTTGATATTGAATTACACCGTTAGTCCTTATTCTTATAAAACAGCCCATTAGTCCTTCAAAGTGAACCGTTATTGCACCGTTAGTCACTATTTGAGTTTTAATCAAACGTTAATCATTTCAAGCTCAAAGTTTGTGCACTGGTCATCGTTTTAAGATCATCAAATCGTTAACAAAAGTTCAAATACTTCAAATACAACAACGATTTCACCAACAATTAATTATTTTCACGGTTTATCTTAATTTTGTAAAATCCCGCAAAATACTAACGTATTTTTCGGTTTAAATCGTAGATTTGTAAAATCCCGTGATCGTTAATTGTTTCGTTAAAACCACAACAAAATCACTTAATCTACTTAAGATCCTTAAATTTCACACATCGAATTTCAATGGAATCTTTGAATTCTAATTCTCAAGAGAGAGAGATGCATCAGTTGCAACAAATGCAAGACAAGGCAAAGGAAAGTTGCACGATATCATTTCGACTACTTCATTCACACCTCAAGGCTCTTTTAAACAACGACTTAAAAGGAACTTCCATCGAGGGAGGATTCGAACGGGCATTTGCAACACTCTTTGAGCAAGATGTTCAGACCTTCACAAGAACAATGTTCGTAAACTTGGATCAACTAGAAAAACATCTTTCCAAAGAAGAATTTCAAGAACTTGAATCCTCTAGTGCATTTAGAGTACTTTTGCAACAATTTCAGACGTTCCTCTATTCATGATTCTCGTTCGATACTGATGAAGGTCTCATGATACGCAAGTACTTTATTGCATATACAAAGACCGATGTTCCATTATTCCATGATAAACTGATCCAGCACATGGAATCTCTTCGGGAGTCAATTCAGGAAAGAGCAAAGCATAAACGAGAGTATGACAGAAGGATGAATGACAGAATGATGCAGTCAAAAGAGGGAAATGTTGATTCGAGTAAAGCATTAGATGCTGGTTTGGTTGTTACGGAAAGCAATGAGACAGAATCAGAAAGGCATGTTTCAAGCAGCAGATCCGGGAAAGATACACATGCTGAGGATGCAGATATCAACTCCGTGAATGACAAACAGCCAATGGCTGAGGTACAACTGTTTGCTGAACATAATATACTTGCTAATGAAACAACAACAATCAGACAATCTGAATGCCGTTTATGAACACAATTTGTTGGAAAGGTTGATAGAAATCATTCCTAAATCAACAGATATGAGTCATAGGGGAGGAGAGATTGGCCAGAATGCTGATGCTGAAAAATGTCAAGTTTCGTGTCCTTTACTTGATCCATCATTTGATAACATGACAACTGAATTTTCAATCCAATCTCTCGAGTCTGAAAATATTTCTCTCAAAAAGACCGTTGCCCAACTTCAAAAATATTTTTCAAGAATGGAAGTACATTGTGTTAACATGGAACTTAAGGGCAACATGGTCAAATTTTGAATGAAACAAGTAATGAAGCCAATATTAAAAGGGAAATTAATGTTTTGAAAACTAGAAACATTGATCTAGAAAGTAGTGTGGCTAGATTACTTGCAGAGAATGAGAAGTTAAATAAGGAAAATGAGCATCTAAAACAGACTTACAAAGATCTTTCTGATTCCATCAAAAAGACAAGTGTTCAGACCAAAGATCATGCAGATTCTTTGATTGTCCAACTGAACTGTAAGTCAGTTGAAAATGCTGATTTAAAAGCTCAGATACAGGAAAAGGTTTTTGCAAATGTAGCATTGAAAAACAAATTAAGAAAGTTAAAAGGAAATAGCGTGGATACTAAGTTTACAAAACCATCAATCTTAGGAAAACCGGTTTTACAACCACCCAGAAACTAATCAGTTGTTAGACAACCGAATGCGTTTAAATCTAAACGACCTAATTTTTCAAAACCACGGTTTGTCTCCCAAGTTGATGTGAATAACGTTTTGTCAAAACCAGCCACTCAACATTATTTACCTATGGGAAGAGAATATGGTTTTGCAAAACCTAATCATATGATTGCACCTGGCTTATCTATGAATAGTTCTAAAGAATCGTATGGGTCAAATGACATGGCTCATAATTACTATCTAGAGGAAGCTAAGAAAAAGACACAAGACAAAAATAAGAATCTTAAACCTAGAGAAATGCCTTCTGCTAGAACACACCACATTCCTAATGCTTGTACACCAAAACCTAGGAGCTATAATCAAACGTCTAGGAATTGGCCTGCATCTATGAGTAGTGAGGAAACGCTAAAAGCTGTGCAAAAAGCAGATCATTCTAGGAATCCTAGTTAATTTTTGGACTCCAAACACTTTGTTTGTTCAACTTGTCAAAAATGTATCTTTAATGCAAATCATGATGCCTGTATAACAAAATTCCTGAAAGAGGTGAATTCTCGCGTTAGGGTTCAATCCCCTAAGACTAGAAATAATAACAAACCCGTAGAACCAAAGATTCATACTCAGAAACCTAGTAGGCAGATTGTTATAGGACATAGGTTTTCTCCCAATAAGTCTTCCACTGTGCATGAGAAAACAAACACTCCTAGATCTTGCCTTAGGTGGATACCGACGGGTAGAATTTTTAACACTATTGGTCTTAGGTAGGTTCCAACTGGAAAGACATTCACCTCTAGCTCAACAAAGGTTGACTGTAAACCCCCAAATGGTTCAAATGAAGATATCACTAACCCATATGAATGCGATCAAACTCTCAATATTAGTGCAGATACTCTTAACTTAAGTGCAGGTACATCTTTCAATCCTAAAAGGGAAAGACTTAGAGTTTGGTTGCTGAAAAAGTTGATGTCTAAGAGTCAAGTGCCTCAGGGGATACACAAATAAAAATAGTCTCTAAACATTTCTCAAGGTGTTAGAGAACAACAAAAACATGCACATTTTGATGATCCATGCCATGAACTTCTCCATAGAGTCTACATTTCACAGGAATCATCTTCAAATGTACACAAATGATTAAAAGAACTTCAATGGGGTCTGTAGACAACACTTCAGGCCTCGTTCCTCAATGAAAAGAAAAGTGTACGCTTCAGTGCTCTTTATCTTCAAAAGAAGAGAAATCTTCTTATTTTTGACCATTCTCATCAACAAAGATATGTTCTCACATGCTCGGATATTATTCAAGTGGATCAACATACATTAACTTGTATTTTAGCTCACTTGGTTAATCAAAAATAGCAATCACATATGCAATTTTTGAAGGGGGGAATAGTGAGCAAAATGTGGTCAAAAGTTGATTATTTTTCAAATGGTTAAAAATGGCTTCTAAATAATTTTTTAGGACCCGGGCTTCAAGGAATGACTCTTGCTACATTTAGTACAGGACTCGGTTTAAATCCTGTTTCTTAACAACCTTGCTTTCCCCCAATAAGAGATGATTGGGATCAGTTATTTCAACCAATGTTCGATGAATACTTTAACCCTCCACCAATTGCTATTTCTCTAGTTTAAGAAGCTACTGCTCTTAGAGCTGAAGTATTAGCTGATTCTCCTATGTTAACTTCTATTGATTAGGATGCTCCTTCAACAAGTATTCCTTCATTACAAGAACATGAACAGTCTTCAATCATTTCTCAAGGTTTTAAAGAATCACCAAAAACACCAACATTTCATGATGATCCACTTAATGAATCTCCTCATGAAGACTTAACTTCTTAAGGATCATCATCTAATGTGAGACAACTCCACACTCCATTTGAACACCGTGGTAGATGGACTAAGGATCATCCTATAGCAAACGTTATCGGTGATCCTTCTCGCTCTGTATCTATAAGAAAGCAACTCAAAACTGATGCCATGTGGTGTTATTTTGGTGCCTTCCTTACTTTAGTAGAACCCAAGAACTTCAAACAAGCAATGACCAAACCATCATGGATTGATGCAATGCAAGAAGAAATTTATGAATTTGAAAGACTTAAAGTTTGGGAATTGGTGCCGTGTCTAGATAATGTGTTCTTGATCAAACTCAAATGGATTTATAAGGTCAAAACAGATGAATCTGGCGGGGTACTAAAGAATAAGGCTCGACTAGTTGCTTAAGGATTCAGACAAGAAGAGTGTATCGATTTCGAGGAATCATTTGCACCGGTTGCTAGAATAGAGGCCATTTGTATCTTCGTAGCAAATGCCGCTCACAAGAATATGAAAATCTACCAAATGGACGTCAAAATGACTTTCTTGAATGGCGAGATCAAAGAAGTGGTCTACGTTTCTCAACCAGAAGGATTTGTTGATCAGGACAACCCATCACATGTATACAAGCTCAAAAAGGCTCTTTACGGTCTAAAACAAGCACCACGTGCATGGTATGATATGCTATCAAGCCTTCCTCATCTCTCAACCATTCTCCAAACGTGCAGTTGATCCATCACTCTTCACACGGCGTGCTGGAAAAAACATATTACTAGGTACAAAATTTATGTTGACGATATAATATTACATCAACTATTCTGCCACTTGTGTGATGTGTTTGCTATCAGAGGCCATAAGTTCAAGATGTCACGATTTGGGGCAAATGTCTTCTTTTTAGGATTACAAATATCTCAAAGTCCTAAGGGCCCTCTTCATAAACCAATCTAAATATGCTTCTGAAATTGTTAAAAAATATGGTTTGCATACTACTGATTCTGTCGACACACCCATGATTGAAAACAAAAAACTAGATAAAGATCTATAGGGGAAACCAGTTGATGTTAAACTTTACCGTGGCATGATTAGATCCTTAATGTATCTTACATCTAGTAGACCTGACCTTAACTATGCTGTCTGCTTATGGACAGGGTATCAGCTTAAGCCTACCGAGAAAAACACTTACAAGCGGTGAAACGGATCTTTCGATACCTTAACGGAACCATTAACATGGGACTATGGTACTCGAAGGATACCGATATGTCACTCACAGCTTATGCAGATGCCGATCACGCGGGGTGTCAGGACACTAGACGTAGTACATCGGGAAGCGCTCAGTTCTTAGGTGATAAACTTGTTAGCTGGTCGTCAAAGAAACAAAAGAGCACTGCTATCTCGAGTACAGAGGCTGAATATATTGCCTTGTCTGGATGTTGCTCACAAATCCTATGGATGCGTTCACAACTAACAGACTATGGTTTTAAATTCAATAAGATTCCTCTGTACTGCGACAACAAGAGTGCGATTGCTTTATGCTGCAACAATGTTCAACATTCAAGAGCTAAGCACATCGATATTCGCTACCATTTCATAAAGGAGCAAGTGGAGAATGGAATCGTGGAGCTATACTTTGTCCGGACTGAATACCAACTGGCTGACATCTTTACTAAACCGTTGCCTCGAGAGAGATTTAACTTCTTGATCGATAAGCTTGGTATGAGAAGCATGTCTCCAGAAACGTTGAAACGTCTGGCAGAGGAAACGGACGAGTGATGGTGGTAACTCATATCCTGTATATATGTACATATGAAAACATAAAAATCCAAAAAGATTTTCCTTTTATAAAATTTTACAAAAACAAAAGAAAAAATTAAAAAATCAGAAAAATATAAAAATATGTATCTCTGGCATGTCTTCTGAAAATCGATAACATTTACGGCCTTAGAAATGTCATTTAATAATGATACGAGGCTGTAAATGAAGTTCGAGCAGAAGTTTCAAAAAGCTTTCAAAACATGCCAAAATGGCTTGCTATTATTTTCGATAGTAACCCGGTCATCATCTTCAAGGCAAGTATGTCGTCAAAAAGACAACTTGACCTCACAACGGGAAATTTATTTTTCTCGGGAATGAATTACTTTATATTCATTCAAAGGCTTGTGTTTACTTTTCAACACAACCCGTGCTTCCTTTATTCCATATGTGTACATGTCAGTGCGCTTATGTGTCAAAATAAGAGAAATCTTATTTTTATCGGTAAAAAGTTGTCTTCATAATAAATCAGTGTTTTTAGTAATCACAAAAAGATTTTCAAAGACAATTCGACCACTTAAACAATGACAACATCTCTTTAAATAGAAAACGGGTCATCATTTGAGGGGGAGAATGTGTCATCCAATAATCTTTTAAAACGGTATTTCAAAATAAGTCATGGAATAAACGGATAAAGTTTTGGATAATGACGGATAACAATTTCAAGGGGAGTTAATTTACATTAAGTACAAAGCTTTAGATGTCATTTGTTTAAATCTTTATGGACTTATTTGCATTTTGATACTTAGTGAATTCAGGATTTAAACTACATTCGATCAATATTGCCAACACCTTATAGTTTGTAAAAGACTTAGGAATGATTGGAAATACTTTCATAGTTTTAAATGCCTTGAAGATTGATTCTCACGTAATAGATCTAAGCTTAGTTATACCTCAAACACGATCTCTAGTATGTGTGCGTACAAGGTTTTGTTGATTCTAAGGTGTCGAAACCAGCAAGGGGGAAGGAGTAGATGTATACTTGATAGAATCCATGGCTTTCTTTTAAAGTCACCTTCTTTAAATTTTAGGCCTTTCTTTGTTTCTTTTGGGTGCACTATTTCAACCTCATAGGGAAAGAGACATCTCATCATCATTTAGTATGCATCATTTGAGTTCCCAGGGGGAAGTGTTGGGAGAATAATTATTATAAGCGTGAGAAGATCGGTTACTGATTCAATAAATGCTTCCTCAAAAGGTTAATCTCTAAGCTTATTTTTTAAAGAGAGTAGAATTAGTTGACAAAAGAGGTACACATATGTTCGATAAGTATGATGATTCCTTAAGTTAGTCGGTATTCTGCAGAAAGAAATGACTATATTTGGGACTTAGTTGACTTAGGTGTTTTCTTTTTGACTACTTAAAGGGAATAATTATGACATCCGGGACTTAGTTAACTTTGGTGTTTCAATTTATATCATTACTATTATGTAAGGAGAAATACGAACATCCGGGACTTAATTGACTTTGGTGTTGCGGTATCAAATTCTTGAAAGGGTTAAGTGTGTACTTCGGATATCTAGGCTTTATACATCAAGACTGCTTGATGCGGCTTCTAAGAAAGTTCTAAATCTACTCAAGAAAGGATTGCTGGTTTAGGGGGAAGCTAAGACAACATCAACACAGACATCACCAAGCACACAAGCTCAAGTTACATATGTATCTGAATCTGTTTTACACTCGAAGGTTGAAGCAAAAACTTTCGTAAAGAAAGTTGAAGCAATGCCGAAGAGTGCTTGGACAGAGGAAGATCAGATTGACAACTTCTTGAAAGAAAGAAGGTTAATGAGGAGCTTAGAAAAGTTCGTTGGTGGGAGATTGTATGAAGGAGACCTACGGCTGCTACAAAGAACCATATGATTCTATCATATGATGTTCTCATCATTCAGGTCAAACCTCGTACATAATAATCTTGTGAATATATAAATGTGTAGTGTAGACTTAAAATTTATGCATATATAGTGTTTGAGTATGAATTTTCAAGAATTTCTTAGTAAATTCAAAAAATTTCAAATTAACATACTCAAACACCATATAATTCCCTCATAACTTGAGGGGGAGCATTAAAATGTTCCTGTTAGATATTGTGTAACATTTTGTCCCTGAACATTTAATCAATTGATATCTAAAATATCAAAGGATTAACATTTTGGATAAGGGGAGAAAATATGTTAAACTGCATCTAATCTGTATTGAAATGTGATCATATAAAATGGACTCAATGCACTCCACACTTAGCATGTACTATGATTACGGTGAACATGCTAAGGGGGAGCCTTTTAGTGTTGATGAAAACTCTCAAAGTGTAAATATTTTGATATTTATATCAAATACTTTGATTGAACTTTTCAATGTTTTTGGTTTGATTGTGATGGAATACCCTAAAGACCGAACATGTTCTTAAATTTGAGGAGTTATAAGGCAGTTAGGCATAGGTAGTCAAATCCCATGATCCAGCCAAAACTAGAGGGATCAACCCAGGGATATCTACTAGTTAGTGTAGAAGTCCTTAGGTATGATACAAAAGGAGAAAAAGTGAGAATCAGGAATAATGCCGACTGAGATGGAGCTAACACTGGAACAAACCCAACAAGGTGTTAGTTATGAAGTCTCGGTAAGCATTGAAGGGGTTGAAGAATGAAAAAGAAATGTAAGGATAAAAGGTGAAAAGAAAGAAGCCCTCCATACACTTAGGCAGAAACCGGGTCAATACATAATCTATCAGAAACACTAAGGTGTTGTTTGACATTGAAGACAGTCATGGACCCATTAACGCTTTGCACAACCCTCCCTAGCCACTCAAGGTCTCTTAACAGACTCTTGTTTCATTTCTCACAGAGATTACACGTATTTCTATTGACTTTCTCACTCTAAGTTGGTTGATATTGAAAAGGTGGCAGTCTGCTCCAGCCTTCGATCACTAAAAACAAAGTGCACTATTGAGTCTAGAGCCAAAAGAGATCATCAATAAATCTCATTAGGACACTTGTTAAATAATGCTTGCTATTTCACACATTGTGAATAACGAGTTATCATATTAAGGGTCCTACGCTTTATCTTTGTGATTTTTCCAGAACATCTGAGTGATATAATTCACAGAGAAGATGGAAATCCTACTTGAGCCAACATCAAACAAGCTCATGGTAGATGACTTGTGCGATTCTATACGAATCAAACTTGTGACAACTGGAAAGAAACAAAGGTGAGATTCTATAAGAATCAAACTTGTTCCAGGTTATGAATTGACAATTGCTGATGAATTTTTGAAATGATTAACACTCTCGATGTGTCACAAAAACACTTTAGCAAGTGACACGTCGATTGATTTTCAAATCAATTATTTATTTCAATCGATGAGATAGTGATTCGCTGGTTCACTCTTATCGTGCTGTCTGCTTTGGGACGTTCCGATAATGAGAACATGCTGAGTTTGATGAATCTGATACATGTGTGTTAGAAAGATTCGATACTTTAGCTAGAAATCCTATCAAGGAGATTCTTCTTAAATTGAATCTACCTGATCATAGGTCGATCCTCACGGATTCGAAGGTTACTCCAACCAACCACAGGCGAATAACAAAGCCATATTCATCCCCCGCTTTATTGCTAACTGTTTTAATGCAGGATATTTAAAGATGGAGGTAAAGGTACCTGATTCTAGCTAACTTACAAGATTCATAGCCACATGCTCATACCCGACCGACAAATATAAAGACATCATGAAAGCTCAAGTACATGTTTCAAGACTTACGCTACTCTGATACCGTACGTCTTTCTTGAAGTGACGAAGTATTAAAGTCAATGAATTTCAAAGAAGTTTCCGTCACTCTAAGATCAAATGTTTTTCTCCTAGTGACGAAGTGTTAAAGTTAAAGAACTTCAAGAAAGATGCATCATTAAAGCTTTCAAGCTATCAAATCAAGAAAGGTATGAGCATGTCGGTCCAAAATTCATAAGTTCACAAGATGGAAAAGTTTACAAGATGGCGAAAAGAGATTATGATTGGTTGATGATCTCAAGGTGCTCAAGATCACATATTCACATACAAGTCAAGATAAAGGAACAAGCTCAAGCCTAAAGTTAATAATCACTACACAAAGAAGCAAGACAAAATATCAACTATTACAAAAAAAGGACTCAAGATCAAGACAAGAAGCTTTAACGATTAATGATCAAGGTCACAAGAAGAGATCTCTATGATCACCCCTTAGGGGGAGATTGTTAGGAATTCAGTTTTTAGTGAAGTGACGATCATTATCGATCTCACAAGCCTTAGTAATAGTTAGTCAATTCGATGAAATATCTAAGTAATCTAACTGGGCCGATTTATAGAAAGTCTAAGGAAAGCCTATAGAAAGCCTGGCCCGGCCCAACAATGTAAGTATATTAAACCTCTCCACACATAGAGAGGGTGTTGGTTGAATCATTTTGTACACACACATTTAGTGTGTTTTTCTATATGTTTCTCCCTTCCACTTTCTCTCTCTAGCTTTCTCTCTCTAGTTCATCATTTGTCTGAAACTTGGAACCTATAATTTCACAAATCGCCCTTGTTAATCTAAGTGTATAAATTGCCCTTGTTAATCTGAGTGTATAAATCGCCCTTGTTAATCTGAGTGTATAAATAGCATGAGGAAATAAATGATTGTATAAATCGCCTGAGGAAAAATGCACACGTATAGATCGCCTGAGTAAATACACTGGTATAAATCACCTAAGACAATACACTCATATAGATCGCCTGACTTAACACACTTGTAGAAATCGCCTGACTTAACAAAACGTATAGATCGCCTGTTGAAGTGTATCAATAGCCCAATTCACTACGAAACTCAAAAATCAAAAATCTTAAAAAAACATACTTTTGACGTTTTTACCCGATTTTTCTTGTACAACTTAACTATCTAAGACTATTAGAACCTTAAAAACACAAACTTTAATGTTTTTGACACGAAAAATTTGAAATCAAGATTCTTGGTGCAAAACCCTCTTTTAACCAAAAAGATTAAATTTTTTATTGTTTTAGAAAGATTTTCTTGTACTTCTAGTCTATACTAAGATAAATAAGTAAAAAAGTTATAAACTTTATGGTTTTTAAACCCTCAAAAAGTGAAAACTTTTTGATGGATTCAAACCAAACTACACGCCTAAAAAATGAGTAACAAACGCACACAAACACCTCATGGCTCTGATACCAATTGTAGGTTCCAAGTTTCACACACATGATAAACTAGAGAGAGAAAGCTAGAGAGAGAAAATGAAAGGGAGAAACATATAGAAAAACACACTAAATGTGTATGTAAAAAATGATTCAACCAACACCCTCTCCATGTGTGGAGAGGGTTAATATACTTACATAGTTGGGCCGGACCGGGCTTTCTATGGGCTTTCCTTAGACTTTCTATAAGCCGGCCCAGTTAGATTACTTAGATATTACATCGAATTGACTAACTATTACTAAGGCTCGTGAGATCGATAATGATCGTCACTTCACTAAAAACTGAATTCCTAACAATCTCACCCTAAGGGACGATCGTTGAGATCTCATAAATGATCAACACTTTCTATGTTCCTAACAAGTAGTAATAGGTTCAACGGTACTAACAGATACACCAACAGTAGTAACTAGTGCACTAACAGTATTAACTTCCATATCAGCAGTGGGAACCTGAACTTTTCCTTCTTCAACTGTATCTTTGTTAGCATCATAAACTTGTTCAATAGCTTCATTCATATTAGCAACAAACTCTTTATCAAAATCTTTGTCTTCAAAGATTGAACTCTGTTTCCCCTGCTTCAAATTCCTCCCCTGTTTGGATGCATCCTCCTCACCCAAACTTCTTCTTCTAGAGGTACCAATCTTAAATAAATTCATCCTTAGATTTTTTGACTTCCTCATACATAGATTTATTTTTATTAAAGACTAACAGTCTAGCTTCTATAGATTCTAAACCAGTTTTATAAGAGATAACACTTATCCTAGCTGTTCTTAAGTCTTTAACTAATTGTTCATTTTGTTCTTTTAGATCTTTTACATATTCTAAACAGGATGAACAACAATTTGTGTAACATTTCAGATTTTTAGGTCATTTTACGACTTCTATTATTCTTCACTATTTATTTTAGTCCGGTACGCGTCTACTTTTAATTTAACCTTTAAGCTAAATCGCGTAGACTATAAATAATCATTTAACGTAAACGGTCACCAAATAAATTAAGGTTTACGTCAAGCAAGTGTTATGTAATTATTAGGAAGATAATTATTTACTTTGCGTGTTTTTATTTTTATTGGTCATGTAAAAGACTTATGTTTCGCAATAAAATACCTTTAGACACACTCCGGAAATACCTAGACTTACCTAGACTCAAACCAATAACCACTTTTAATCCTTAAACACAAAAATTATTCAATTCTTGTGTTGATAAGTCATTATGGCTGAATATGGGTAAACAAAGCCCATAAACCATGCGTCCCACATACATACACAACTAGGAAATCTTCATATCATATATTAAGTACATGTACAACATAGGATTAATTAAGGCTTGTCCTTAATGTCTCTAATTAGCTTAATACACATTGGATAATAACCAACTTGGATCCTTTCCTTTTCTCATTGATACCTGCGGCCAACAACAACACACATAACCATAAGATTTCCTAAATCTTGTACAACATAGAACAATTAAAGGATGTACTAAGGAGGTATTAGCAAAACCATTTGAGCTAACTAGAAACCATAAAACCACCACTTAGAGCATGGTTTGGTTTAGAAAGGTAACTAGAGAAAGTTAACCAAGCTTAAGCCTATATATACCCACTTCTACTTAACACTTAACATTTCTTACAACTCTTAAACACACAAACTCTCTCAAACAAAACCATATTGTTTTCCCTTCTTGTTTTCGGGTCTCACAGCTGAGACACAACACCATAATTTGCAAGCAAGTATTCTAAGGTATTCAGGTTAAGCTAGGATTGGAATATACAATCGTACATATACGATTTGGGTTGTCATTCTACACGTTCAACTTGAAACCAAGGAGCTAAGACTCATTGTAAGTATCTTAGTTCGTATACATGTATACGTCTTGTAAATATTTGACATATGTAGACTTGTATGGTGAACTAGTAGCCATAAGGCAAGTAACAAGAAGCTTATGTATAAACTTGGATGTTTAAACTTAACATGCATACGTAAAATATAAGCCAAGGACTTGGTAAAATGTTTTAGAAATGTTTTAGAAAGAAAACATGTACATGTCATGTATAATAAACAAGTAACGATTTGTTTTGCTCATAAAGGGAATGTACACTATGTTATATGCGAATTAGGGTTGCTAAGAACTTAATAGAACGAGTTTGGAATAGGTTGGCATACGTAACCAAGACCCTAGTAGTGTGACGAACTCATACAAGGCTTGTAGAAGCTTGATGAGCCATGTCTCGGACACGAGACTCATTAAGATGGGTATAGAATGCGTTAATATGCTAAAACACGATTAAGTAATGCTTAACGAGTGCTTAATAAAAGGTTAAAAGCCCTAGAAACCAACTAGTAAGCTTAACGAGCCACTAATGGGCTCATTAAACCCAACAACCCACTATTAGGCCAAACAGGCCCAACAGGCCGTAACCGTGGGGTCCATAGCTTATTAATAAGCTCCTTGAGCTTATTAAGGGGTCTAATATACTTATGGGACTTATATGGACCTTATTATGCATTAGAAACCTAACCGGACCCTTAATGGGCTTGGCAGCCCATTACCGTAGCCAAACATGAGTCCATAAGCCACGAATAAGCTTGAATAGCTTATTTGTGAGCTTATGCAGCTTATTGGGATTATTATAGACTTAGAAAGACTAATAGACCAAATTTGAGCAAGCCTAAACATGCACAACCCTTACCGGGTTCATAATGGGCCCAAAAGCCCATTACCGAGAGCTTATAGCTTATGGAATAAGCCAAACAGTAAAAACAGCTTAAATATAATCCTAAGTGCTTAATGAGACTAGGAAAATAAGTTGTATCATGTATAAACCCTTTTGAAACCTTTCGGGTTAAGGTTATTGGGCTAACGAGCCCAATAAGCTCAAATAAGCTTATCCAAGCTTATTATAAAGCTCAACAGCTTCATTAAGCTTAAATGAGCTTAATGAGGGCGTGTGTGCTTTTAAAATCTTTATTGGACCTTTAAATTACTTATTGGACCTTAACGGGCCCAAAAGCCCAATAAACTTAAATAAGCTCATCCGAGCTTATTTATAAGTTGCCACAGCTTATGTAGCTTATTGAAGACTAATGGAACCTATTGTCACTTGTTAGAACTTAATTGGGCTTAAAGTGTAATTTTTAGAAGTTAAAGGACTAAAAGTGTCAAAAATGGAAACTTTAGGGTAGAAACTATCAAAACTGATTTTTATAAGTCTAGGGACTGTTTTTGTTACTTCTGAAAGATAAGGGACTATTTGAAGGTATAAGGACCAAAAGTGTAACTTTTCTAAAGTTGAAGGACTAAAGGTGTATATATAGAAACCTAAGGGTTTAAAATGTAAATAACCATAAACATAAGGTCTATTTTTTCCAATAATAAAAACCTAAGGGTATTTTATATAATTAAGTGATTTAAATAAACACTTATGGCATCAGACTAGTTATAGTATAATACGGATACTTATACAACTAAAACACATGAAGAATAAATACGTATATTTATTATTAATACTTTTACACCGAGTATACTTAAAAGCATATAGTCGTACATATTCCCAAGAGCCAGCAATTAAAGACAAATACAATAAACATGTGCACCACCACACAAGTGATAACAGTATATATAAACTAGCAATTTATTGTAGTTTATGCATTAAGTCGTTAGCCTAAACTTGTAGACTAACACTGGCCGCATTTACTTAGGTATTTGACGGTGTGATTCATTTGCCATACTTGGATATATTTATCATTCACAGAGGACTACTTAGAAAACCTATAAATCGTTAGATCGTTTAAGCTCAAGTTGTTTAGACCTTTATCTAGGATAATATCAATGTTCATAAGTTATAAAAACAAAGCG
The DNA here is from genome assembly GCA_026074375.1 of Tanacetum coccineum. Taxonomy (NCBI): domain Eukaryota; kingdom Viridiplantae; phylum Streptophyta; class Magnoliopsida; order Asterales; family Asteraceae; genus Tanacetum; species Tanacetum coccineum. The sequence goes on along the minus strand of BQNB010036656.1, from coordinate 23,172 downwards.
GAATAAGAACAAAGATATTCAACAAGGTGTTCTTCATTAATAACCAAACGTTCTTCATAGCCCTAATTCTAGATGATCAATTCTAGAACAGTTACTCTAACTAATAACAGGAATCATAGATTCTTGAGGCTAAAACAAACAAACCCTAGGCGTCTACATTAGAGAACTCACGCCTAGAACACACACACACTTTTTTGTGTTTACATCTTGACACATACTTTTCTGGATGCATAAAACCTATAACCTGTATCTCTTTATATACTAGATATAATAGGTTTTACAAAGAGATAAACATAAATCTTTTAAATATTTAACTTGATCTTCTGTTATCTTCTTTCTTTATAAGGAGATCTTTTGATATCTTTATAACTTGATATCTTTGACTAAATCTTCAATAATTCTCCACCAGCTTGTAGAATTCTTGAATGCCAATTTTAGTCCTTTTGTTTCATTCTTGTTTTGTCTTATCAACTCAAATATAATTCCTAGCAATCTTCCCCTAGTTGATAATGACAAAACCAAATAAGCATGAACTTCCCCTGAAGTTAATATACGAATGAAAACTTCCCTTTAAGCTACCAAGGATCTACAAGTTGCAAATCATCAAATCTTCTTCCCCTTTTTGTCAATTTCAAATAGGAGACTAAAGTATGCAACTTTGATCTTCACAACTACGAACCAATATTAGACTTCTAATCCAAGTATTCCAATGACCTAAATTGCCCTCCATTATGCACCTTAATAAAAATGAACTTGAGAAGTAGAAACTTACACTAGCAGTAGTAACATAGACTAGTAGTACTAACAAAGACTAGTAGTAAGGTGAGTTCATACCCAAACCGATGTATAGGGAGACCGCAATCTCTTGACAAATTATCCTCATCTTCTATGAGACACATAACCAAAGTGATAGCAAATGTGAGCATTGAGCATCATAAGAAAAATCACACACCTTTGATAGATTTGTCAATTCTTTGTCACATCGTTTCTAAGCACGAACAAGTTACCTCCTGCTAAAAGGTATGATAAAACACAAACACAAATAATTCCACTTCACCGTCAGATAAGTGATAAACAACCTTCTTCGTAACCACATATTCAATAAATACGAGCCTTTAAATGTTTAAGTGAATCTTTATTCTGTTCGAGATCCATCATATGTGTGTTATCCGATATCGTATAATACTAGCTGTATAAAACCACTTTCTCGGACGTAACTAACAACATTAATTACTAGGAAAAATCAAACTACCTTAATAACATTTGAACAGTACCAATGATAAACAGTAGCTTCAAACTTCTTTCTTTCATGGGCAGATTACTTGTATACTTCTTCTTTATAAACCTATGAATTCACCAACTTTATGTTGATGTTTTAAAGCATGTTTTCTCAGCTCAATGAGGCACGAGGTGCTAAGGATACATTGGGATACTCTTTTGGGGAGTCATGCATTAAAGATTTGGAGTCATTACATCTTGGGATTTTTGTTATGATCTAAAATCTTTGTTATCAAATGTTGAACAATTTAAGCCGTTGCGCTTTGTATTAAACAATTTCAATAAATCCAATGTATCGTATTTTAAACGACTCTTTTAGAGGTTGTTCTCATATCTTGTGCTATTGATCTATGAAGTAACGCTCTCGAACTCATTATTCTGCTGCGACCCAATTTGGGGGTGTTACAGATTGGTATCAGAGCAAAAGTTATAGAGAACCAGGTCAAACATTTTACTTAGACTATAACTGTTTTCAAACATTGCATCATACAAAGGGATTTTCAAGGGACATTCATTCACTCATTCATTCATACATTACTTGTTGCAATAGTTGAGTAAACTAGATGCTGCATGGTTCTCATACGTGTTTATAATATATTAAGTATATTATTATTGGTCTTATATATGTACTAATGTAAACTCTCTTTGAGTGTTACAGATACAGTCCTGTCATCGGATTCAGCATCATCTGAGGTTATATATACGTCTATATCATCGCATGGAGACCCGCTAGCTTGGGCTGTGGACTTCTTCGGACTCTAGGAGCCCGACTCACCAGAGGCTGCCCCGGTATCACCGGACTACGTGCCTGGCCTTGAGGAGCCAGAGCAGGCACCGCTCTCGCCATATTACGTGTCGGGACCAGAGTACCCCGAGTACTTAGCCCTATCTGATAAGGAGGTTCCCATTGAGGACCAGCCTTATGTTATAGTTGATTCACTTATAGCCTTATCTCTGGGCTACGTTGCTGACTCAGATCCCGAGGAGGATCATGCTGATGGATGGGATGATGATGATGAGCCATCCGATGATGATGATGTTGATGATGACACAGGTGATGAGGATGAGGAGCCCTTTGAGGAAGAGGAGGAGGAGGAGCACCTAGCTCTAGCCAACTCTCCTGCTGTACCTATTATTGACCCTGTTCCTTCAGCTGATGATACAGAGGCATTTGAGACTGATGAGGATGCACCTACACCTGTACCATCACCTAGACGGCATACGGCTAGGATGTTCGTTAGACCTCAGACACCTGTACCATTGCCATCTGAGGCGGAGGTCGAGAGACTTCTTGCCTTACCTATACCACCACCATCTCCACTTACTCCACTATTATCTCCACTACCTCAGATTCCCTCACCACCCTTACCACCTCTACCATCATCACTACATTTACCACCACCATTACCAGCCTCACTATTCATACCACCAGTTGATTGTAGGGAGGACACTTCTGAGGCCGAGTTACCACCTTATAAGAGGGTATGTCTGACTGCTCTCACATCGAGGTATGAGGTGGAAGAGAGTTCGACGGCTGCCCCTAGACCTACAAGAGGTCATGGAGTGGATTATGGGTTTATCGGCACTATGGATGCCGAGGTCAGACGACAGAGAGCCGAGGAGGTCGGCTACGGCATTAGGGATGTTTGGGTAGACCCAGCAGAGACTGTAGATGAGGTAGCATCGACGACCCTCAAAGGGGTCAATGATAAGGTGACCGAGCTCGCTGCGGTGCAAGAGCAGGACACTCAGGATATTTATGTTGTGATTGAGGACACTCAGGACAGGCAGAGTCAGATATATCAGAGGGTTGACATATTGGCTGAGGATAGACAGTTTCACTATAAGACTCCACGACTGTTGGACCAGGAGGCCCTAGTTTCCCGAGAGGCTTGGGCATATTCCATCGGGTTGAGTATGGCAGTTCACTATGAGCTGTAAGCATATAGGACTCATACCCAGATGCAGGATTACCGCATCGCCTCATAGGAGTCACTGACGGCGACATTGATTGCACATGTTTCGGCACTACAGGGATAGTTGTCAGCAGCATTGGGACAGATTCAGGCACTTCAGGCTAGAGACCAGACTCATGCAAGCGATCGCGAGGGCGCTGGTAGTTTTGCCTAGATTTACATTTTCCATGTTAGATTTATAGCTATCTTTTTGTTAGCCGGCTAAGTGTTATAGGTTGTACCCAGCTAGCACGGCAGTAGGATTTGTACTTTTCAATTATTGTATCAGACAATCATGTATGTTTTTCCCAGTTATATATGATGTGTTATATTATGTCATGTTGATCTCAATTTTGTTATGTGTTGTGATCCCAGTCATGTTATATAATCACTTTGTGATGTGATCTTCTTATATATATATATATATATATATATATATATATATATATATATATATATATATATATATATATTGCACCTATGTCATGTTGTGATGTTTATGAAAGCTCATATGTTTTATATTGTTGTGATTTAGAACAATATTCCACCAAAAAGAACCTCTGCTGCTGCAAGGGCTGCTGCTGCCACTGCTGCTGCTACTACGGTGGTTGCTGCCCTAATGACAGCTGCTGCTGTTGAGCAATTGATTAAAGCAAGAGTGTCTGCAGCACTTGCTAATCATGAAACTCTTCAAAATAACACAAATGGTCATGGCGACGGTAGCCACAATTCTGGCACTAGAACTAGAGGAAGTACACGCACTCCGCGTGAGTGTACGTACAAAGACTTTCTAAATTGTTAGTCCCTTACTTTTAAGGGTACTGAAGGAGTGGTTGTGTTAGCATAATGGTTTGAAAGGATGGAATTAGTTTTCCACATTAGCAACTGTGCTATAGAGAACCAAGTTAAGTTCACTACTTGCACTTTCCTTGGAAATGCGCTAACATGGTGGAACTCCCACATGAAGGCCGTTACACAAGATTTTGCTTATGCTATGGACTGGAAGACACTAAAAAAGATAATGACGGACAAATACTGCCTTAGAGGTGAAATCAAGAAATTGGAAATCGAGCTCTGGAACCTAAAAGTAAAAGGTACTGATGTCGCGAGCTATACTCTGCGTTTCCTAGAACTTGCATTGATGTGTGGAAGGATGTTCCACAAGGAATTGGAAGAAGTTGATAAATTTGTTGGTGGACTTCCTGATATGATTCGAGAAAATATAATGTCATATCAGCCCAAGACAATGGAGAAAGCAATTGAGTTTGCTAATGATCAGATGGATCAAAAAGTTCTCACTATCACTGAAAAACAAGCTGAGCAGAAAAGGAAGTTGGAATTTAATGCTGGGAACAATCAAGGGTACCAACAACAAAACAAGAGCAGAACACTGGGCGAGCTTATACTGCTGGGCCTGGTGAAAAGAGAGAGTACACAGGATCACTGCCCTAGTGTACCAAATGAAACTATCACCACAAAGGGCCATGTGCTCCCAGGTGTAATAAGTGCAAGAAGATCGGTCATCTGGCTCGTGACTGTAGGAGTTCTGGACCCAATGGTAATAATAACAACTGAGGGAACTTTGAAACCACTCAGAATGTTGTCGCTTATTACGAATGTGGTGTTCAGGGGCATTACAAGAAGGATTGTCCAAAGTTGAAGAATGGAAACAGTGGTAACCAACGTGGGAATGGCAATGCGGGAACAAACCCGGACTCTAACATCGTTACGGGTATGTTTATTCTAAACAACCGCTACGCTTCTATCTTATTTGATACTGGTGCCGATAGAAGTTTTGTATCTACTACATTTAGTTCCCTAATTGATATCACACCAACCATATTGGATCATTATTATGATGTTGAACTAGCCGACAAAAAAATAATTAGGATAAACACTATCATCCGGGGTTGTACATAAAACTTCTTAAACCATCCATTCAACATAAACTTAATGCCCGTAGAACTTGGTAGCTTCGACGTCATAATCGGTATGGATTGGTTGTCAAAGTACCATGCTGTCATCGATTGTGCTAAGAAGATCGTTCGTATCCCCTGGGGAAATGAAACCTTAATGATCTACGGTGATGGAAGTAATCAAGGAAGCGAGACTCGTTTGAATATCATTTCATGCACCAAAACTCAGAAATATTTGTTAAAAGGACACCATGTCTTTTTGGCACATGTTACTATAAAGGAGACTAAAGACAAGTCAGGGGAGAAGCGACTAAAGGACGTACCAATCGTTCAAAATTTTCTCAAAGTATTTCTCGAAGATTTTCCAGGTCTTCCACCGACTCGACAAGTGGAATTCCAAATCGATTTGATGCCTGGTGCTGCACCTGTAGCACAAGCACCTTATCGATTAGCTCCTTCCGAAATGAAAGAGTTATCTGAACAGCTGCAAGAACTATCTGACAAGGGATTTATAAGACCCAGTTCCTCACCTTAGGGAGCTCCGGTCTTGTTTGTCAAAAAGAAGGACGGATCATTCCAGATGTGTGTCGACTACCACGAATTGAATAAGTTGACGGTGAAGAATCGTTATCCTCTCCCAAGGATTGATGATTTTTTTGATCAACTACAAGGATCCAGTGTTTATTCAAAAATAGACTTGCATTCAGGTTATCATCAGCTTAGGGTACAAGAAGAGGATATTCCAAAGACGACATTTAGGACTCGGTATGGTCATTACGAGTTCCAAGTGATGCCGTTTGGTTTGACGAATGCACCTGCAGTATTCATGGACCTCACGAACCGAGTGTGCAAACCATACTTGGATAAGTTTGTAATAGTCTTTATCGACGATATACTTATGTATTCAAAGGATGAGAAGGAACATGAAGAGCATCTTAGGTTAATCCTGGAGCTACTTAAGAAAGAGGAGATGTACGCTAAATTCTCAAAATGTGAATTTTGGATTCCTAAGGTACAATTTCTCGATCACGTAATTCACTGTTAAGGCATTCAGGTGGATCCTTCCAAGATCAAATCTATCAAAGATTGGGCATCTCCTAAAACACCAACAGAGATTCGTTAATTTTTATGTCTTGCTGGATACTACCAAAGATTAATTGAAGGATTTTCAAAAATCGCTAAGCCAATGACCAAACTTACTCAGAAGAAAGTCGCCTTTGAATAGGGTGACAAGCAAGAAGTAGCTTTTCAGACATTGAAGCATAAGTTATGTAGCGCACCCATCTTAGCTCTCCCTCAAGGAGTTGAGAACTTCATTATTTATTGCGATGCGTCGCATAAAGGATTGGGTATGGTATTGATGCAAAACGAGAAGGTGATTGCTTATGCATCACGACCGCTAACGATTCATCAGAAAAATTATACTATCCATGATTTGGAACTTGGTGCAGTGGTGTTTACTCTAAATATTTTGAGGAAGTACTTGTATGAAACCAAGTGTACGGTGTTCACAGATCATAAGAGTCTACAACACATACTTGACCAAAAGGAGTTGAATATGAGGCAACGACGTTGGTTAGAGTTTCTCAATGATTATGATTGTGAGATTCGTTATCACTCGGGGAAAGCAAATTTTGTTGCTGATGCTTTAAGCAGGAAAGAGAGAATTAAACCATTAAGAGTCTGAGCCTTAGTGATGACTATTGGTTTGGATCTTCCTAAACAGATCTTGAATGCTCAGACCAAAGCGCAGAAACCAAAGAATCTCAAGAACGAAGATGTAGGTGGTATGATTAGGAAGGATATACCGAGGGAAAATTTGGAACCCCACGCTGACGGAACCTTATGCTTAAACGGCAGGAGTTGGTTTCCATGTTATGGTGAGTGGAGGACCGTGATCATGTACGAGTCCCACAAATCAAAATACTCCATCCATCCGGGTTCTGACAAGATGTACCAAGACATGAAGAAGCTATATTGGTGGCCCAATATAAAAGCCGACATTGCCACCTATGTTAACAAATGTTTAACATGTGCTAGGGTCAAGGCCGAACACCAAAGGCCATCAGGTTTGTTGGTGCAACCCGAGATACCCCAATGGAAGTAGGATAACATCACAATAGATTTTATCACAAAGCTTCCTAAGTCATCGCAAGGCTATGACACCATTTGGGTGATTGTTGATCGACTTACTAAGTCTGTAATATTCGTACCAATAAGGGAAACTGGCCCCATGGATAAGTTGGCAATGACGTACCTAAAGGAGGTAGTCACAAGGCATGGAATACCTATCTCGATCATTTGTAATCGTGACCCTAGATTCTCATCAAATTTCTGGAAGTCACTTTAGAAGGCCTTGGGTACTAACTTGGATATGAGCAATGCCTATCATCCGGAGACGGACGGACAAAGCGAGAGGACTATTCAAACTCTCGAGGATATGCTACGTGCTTGCGTGATCGACTTTGGAAATGGTTGGGTTAAGCATTTGCCATTAGTTAAATTTTCATATAACAGTAGTTATCACGCTAGCATCAAGGCTGCACCGTTTGAGACACTATACGGTCGAAAGTGTCGTTCACCTGTTTGTTGGGCCGAGGTTGGAGAGGTTCAACTCACCGATCCAGACTTAGTTTAAGAGACAACCGAGAAGGTCATTCAGATCAAGCAGAGAATTTAAACTGCTCGTGACCAACAAAATAGCTACGCTGACTTAAAGCGCAAGCCAATGGAGTTCCAAGTTGGGGATAAGGTTATGCTCAGAGTTTCCCCTTGGAAAGGAGTTGTGCATTTTGGCAAACGGGGAAAGTTAAACCCTAGATATGTTGGACCTTTCAAAGTGTTGAAAAAGGTTGGATCCGTTACTTACAAACTTAAACTTCCTCAAGAATTAAGCAGGGTTCACAATACATTTCATGCATCCAACTTGAAGAAATGTTATTCCGACGAACCATTAGCCGTTCCGTTGGAAGGATTACACATCGATGATAAACTCTAATTTTTTGAAGAGCCCTTTAAAATTATGGAATGGGAAGTCAATCGATTAAAGCGAAGCCGTATACCACTCGTTAAGGTTCGTTGGAACTCAAGGAGAGGTCCTGAGTTCACATGGGAACGTGAAAATTCGTTCAAAAAGAAATACCCGCATCTCTTCACAAATCAGGCCTCTTCATCCACTACAATGTCTTAAGCTTTGAGGGCAAAGGTCTTTTAACGGGTGGAGACTGTAACATTTCAGATTTTCAGGTCATTTTACAACTTCTATTATTCTTCACTGTTTATTTTAGTCCGGTACGCATCTACTTTTAATTTAACCTTTAAGCTAAATCGCGTAGACTAGAAATAATCATTTAACGTAAACGGTCACCAAATAAATTAAGGTTTACGTCAAGCAAGTGTTATGTAATTATTAGGAAGATAATTATTGACATTGCGCGTTTTTTTTATTGGTCACGTAAAAGGCTTACGTTTCATAATAAAATACCTTTAGACACACTCCAAAAATACCTAGACTCAAACCAATAACCACTTTTAATCCTTAAACACAAAAATTATTCAATTCTTGTGTTGATAAGTCATTATGGCTGAATATGGGTAAACAAAACCCATAAACTACGCGTCCCACATACAAACACAACTAGGAAATCTTCATATCATATATTAAGTACATGTACAACATAGGATTAATTAAGGCTTGTCCTTAATGTCTCTAATTAGCTTAATACACATTGGATAATAACCAACTTGGACCATTTCCTTTGCTTATTGATACCCGCGGCCGACAACAACACACACAACCATAAGATTTCCTAAATCTTGTACAACATAGAACAATTAAGGGATGTACTAAAAAGGTATTAGCAAAACTATTTGAGCTAACTAGAAACCATAAAACCACCACTTAGGGCACGGTTTGGTTTAGAAAGGGAACTAGAGAAAGTTAACCAAGCTTAAGCCTATATATACCCACTTCTACTTAACACTTAACATTTCTTACAACTCTTAAACACACAAACTCTCTCAAACAAAACCATATTGTTTTCTCTTCTTGTTTTTAGGTCACACAGCCAAGACACAACACCACAATTTGCAAGCAAGTATTCTAAGGTATTCGGGTTAAGTTAGGATTGGAATATATAATCATACATATATGATTTGGGTTGTCATTCTACACGTTCAACTCGAAACCAAGGAGCTAGGACTCATTGTAAGTATCTTAGTTCGTATACATGTACACGTCTTGTAAATATTTGACATATGTGGACTTGTGTGGTGAACTAGAAGCCATAAGGCAAGTAACAAGAAGCTTATGTATAAACTTGGATGTTTAAACTTAACATGCATACGTAAAATATAAGCCGAGGGCTTGGTAAAATGTTTTAGAAGGAAAACATGTACATGTCACGTATAATAAATAATTAACGATTCGTTTTACTCATAAAGGGAATGTACACTATGTTATATGCGAATTAGGGTTGCTAAGAACTTAATAGAACGAGTTTGGAATGGGTTGGCATGCGTAACCAAGACCCTAGTAGTGAGACGAACTTATACAAGCTTGTAGAAGCTTGATGAGCCACATCTCGGATACGAGACTCATTAAGATAGGTATAGAATGCGTTAATATGCTAAAACACGATTAAGTAATGTTTAACGAGTGCTTAATAAAAGATTAAAAGCCCTAGAAACCAACTAGTAAGCTTAACGAGCCACTAATGGGCTCATTAAACCCAACAGCCTACTATTGGGCCAAACTGGCCCAACAAGCTATAACCGTGGGGTACACAGCTTATTAAGAAGCTCCTTGAGCTTATTCAGTGGTCTAATATACTTATGGGAATTATATGGACCTTATTATGCATTAGAAACCTAATCGGACCCTTAATGGGTTTGGCATCCCAATATTGTAGCCAAACATGAGTCCATAATCCATGAATAAGCTTGAATACCTTATTTGTGAGCTTATGCAGCTTATTAGGATTATTATAGACTTAGAAAGACTACTAGACCAAATTTAAGCAAGCCTAAACATGCACAACCCTTACCGGGTTCATAATGGGCCCAAAAGCCCATTACCGAGAGCTTATAGCTTATGGAATAAGCTGAACAGTAAAAACAACTTAAATATAATCCTAAGTGCTTAATGAGACTAGGAAACTAAGTTGCATCATGTATAAACCCTTTTGAAACCTTTCGGGTTAAGGTTATTGGGCTAACAAGCCCAATAAGCTCAAATAAGCTTATCCAAGCTTATTATAAATTTCAACAGCTTCATTAAGCTTAAATGAGCTTAATGAGGGCGTGTGTGCTTTTAAAATCTTTATTGGACCTTTAAATTGCTTATTGGACCTTAACGGGCCCAAAAGCCCAATAAGCTTACATAAGCTCATCCGAGCTTATTTATAAGCTGCCACATCTTATGTAGCTTATTGAAGACTAATGGAACCTATTGTCACTTGTTAGAACTTAATTAGGCTTAAAATGTAATTTTTAGAAGTTAAGGGACTAAAAGTGTCGAAAATGGAAACTTTAGGGTAGAAACTGTCAAAACTGATTTTTATAAGTCTAGGGACTGTTATTGTCACTTCTGAAACATAAGGGACTGTTTGAAGGTATAAGGACCAAAAGTGTAACTTTTTTGAAGTTAAAGGACTAAAGGTGTAAATATGGAAACCTAAGGGTTTAAAAAGTAAATAACCTATTTTTATAAACATAAGGACTGTTTTTGCCAATAATGAAAACCTAAGGGTATTTTATATAATTAAGTGATTTAAATAAACACTTATGGCATCGGACTAGTTATAGTATAATACGGATACTTATACAACTAAAACACGTGAATAATAAATACGTATATTTATTATTAATACTTTTACACCGAATATACTTAAAAGCATATAGTCGTACATATTCCCAAGAGCCAACAAGTAAAGACAAATACAATAAACATGTGCACCACCACACAAGTGATAACATTATATATAAACTAGCAATTTATTGTAGTTTATGCATTAAGTCGTTAGCCTAAACTTGTAGACTAAGACTGGCCGTATTTACTTAGGTATTTAACGGTGTGATTCATTTGCCATACTTGGATATATTTATCATTCACAGAGGACTACCTACTAAGGTGAGTTCATAGCCCCACGCTTTATAATTATTTAAATGATTTACATCTTTGGGGTGAGAACATGCTTTGTTTTACAAATTGGAGGCAAGTGTACATTTTATTCATGATTACATGTTTGCCAAAGTTTGCGATAACCCACTGAGCCCATTATTCATGACTGCATTATACTTTATGGTGAGCGCGAATGTTATAATAGATCTATTTGGGATTGACAATCCCCATCCGGAGTAGCTCTGACTGAGTGCACAGAGTGAACCAACGGATGTATACCATAGTCGTGATTAAGAGGTTGCTGTTAGAATAAACATACACTGCAATGTGGCAAATTTATTTGCATTCAAACATGACCGAGCTTAGTGTGATGAGCTTAGAAAACGTAATTACTACTTAGTGAAGTTTGCACTGTTGCATTATCATACACTTGGAAATCTTGGCGTGTCCCTAACATTAAATTTACATAAACCTATGAATTCACCAACTTTATGTTGATGTTTTAAAGCATGTTTTCTTAGGTCAATGAGGCACGAGGTGCTAAGGATACATTGGGATACTCATTTGGGGAGTCATGCATTAAATATTTGGAGTCATTATATCTTGGGATTTTTGTTATGATCTAAAATCTTGTTATCAAATATTGAACAATTTAAGCCGTTGCGCTTTGTATTAAACAATTTCAATAAATCCAATGTACCGTATTTTAAACGACTCTTTTGGAGGTCGTTCTTATATCTTGTGCTATTGATCTATGAAGTAACGCTCCCGAACTTATTATTCCGCTGCGACCCAATTTGGGAGTGTTACAATTTGAGTCATTAGATACCTTAGAGTTTGTAGAAGAACTTGAACTTGTTAAAGAATAAGCCATAAGAGCAAAATTGGTTGGACCTTCTTCTGCTCGGTCACTCCAATCATAGCCAAAGCCATTACACTGAGACTGTAAGGCATTTGAAGTAGTTGCCTCAACTGGCACAGTCCTTCTTGTAGGCTCCCTGTTCTTGCTGTCTTGATTCCTGAGTTCCATGCACTCCCTTGCAAAGTGTCCTCTCTTTTGGAAGTTAAAACACTTCACCTTGGACTTGTCAAACCCAATTCTTTCTTTGTTAACCATGTCCAGCTTCCTTCTAGTATTCTTTAGAAATCTTCTTGCCCTCATAGTCAGCATATCAATGTTCCACCTTAAGTCCATCTCTTCTAGATCACCAGGATGGATTTGTTGTAGATCTTTATTATCAAGCTGTGGAATACTTAGTTGGCTAGCAAAGAAGGAATAAATCATAGCATCACTTAAATTTTCAACAGTTGTTGAGCTATCAGCAGCACCCTGAGTGCTAGCAGTATTAACACCCTGAGCAGTATTAACTGCTCTAGTTGCACTGTTAGTGCTGCTAGAGGACAGAAAGGCTACATTATGTGAGTTAGTGGTTGAGCTAGATATCCCTTTGACCTCTAATTCATAAGCCTTCAGATTATTGAAGAGGTCATCTGATGACATCAAATAACGTCTATTTTATAACATCATTTATCCTATGTAATTAACCCATATTGTATTATTATGACAAAGAATTGTTACTTAATCATTTGTATTTGAGAATTGCAGTAATTATGGAGTACTTGGTGAAGTTATGCTAAAAGGCACGTATTTTAAAGCATAAACAAAGAGTTCGAGAAAGTCTACTGATCTAACAGAAAATACGCCATATTATTCTAGACCTATACGACGTATCCAAGACTTTGACGAATTAAAAGACCATTGCCTGACTTTGAAGAATACGTCGTATCCACATCAACGATACGCCATATATAATACTTTGGTCAACAAAGAAGAATCAACTGGTTTTACCTCAATACGCCGTATCCATCAAGAAGATACGGCGTATCCGTGCCTATACTTCACAAGAAACCATGAAGACATAAAGACTAATACGCCGTATCCACAAGCCTCTATACGTCGTATCCAAGGATTATTATACATGAAGATTCTGGAAGATATCAAACGTGGTCCTTACTCCAAGAAAGCCCAATACGCTGTATCCCACATCGCTCGATACGGTGTATCAAACTGACTACCAGACTATATAAATAGACGATCTAAAACCTAGTTTGAGGTATGCAAATGAATCCCTAAACCACCAAGTCGACCAAGAGACGATCAGAAGAGCTTAGAAGGTCAGAAAAGAGCCTTAAGATCATATGAAAACTCTTGTAATCTTCATGCAACCGAATACGCGTTCGATTAAGGTTTCTTTATTTTAATCGTTCATATATCAAACCGTGTGTATTTTTACAATGACTATCGGCTGATACCTTTAGGTATTAGCCATGTTTATGAAGATCTAATCTTAGTTTATTTATCTTTATTGCTTAATTTATCATTGATTTATTGATTATGTTTATCACATGACACTTGTTTATGTGCTTAAGTATGCAACCTATCATTCAAATGGGTCTAGTCCTACATATTTAATGCGCTGCAAATTTGGTATTGTTTTTGGCGTAGGCTAAGAGTCCGGGATAGCTCTCCATATTGAAATTTATATATCTAGAATCATAGGATCACAAATATTGACCTATTTTTTCCTTTAGATTAGTGAGCTTAGTTGAGCCATAAGGTGACCTTGGTATCAACGAGTACATTCTTATTTTATTGGTAAGGACTCGGACAGTAGACTACTAGTATATAAAGAGCCATTAAGCAGTAAGTGGGTAAAGTCTCAATGAGCTAGGGTTTAGTAAGAGCACCATTACTTAGATCTTAAGATAGATTATAATCAACATAAGGATGCTTTATGTAGATGCGTCTAATTGTAACAGGATTAGCGTGTCTAGATCTTAGGAAGAAGTACCGCCTAAGTCTAGGAATGATATGCCCATCGAGATAAGTCAATCATTGCACTAAATAAACAAACCTGCGTTTTATCGGATTACTTATGGTTGATACGTTTTCCTTATAATAGTTCTTGACCGTTCCTCTATCGTTTGTTTGTCTTCTTGTGTGTGTTTATTGCTTTACTTGTCATCAAAACCTTAGGTTAGATACACAAAACCGTTGTAATACCCCCAAATTTACAACACAGCGGAACTCAACATTGGGATGCTACTTCATAATACAAGCTCATGAGTCACGGTAAATGACATTCAAATTTTATTCAAAAGATCAGAGTTACAAGGTCCCAATAACTTTTAGAAAACTTATTCCCAAATAAGTCATAATATGACAATTTTCCTCTAAAATATTTTGTTAAATGTGCAAAGTTCACCAAGTCCACGTCGTTCGATATCCGCATTCCATCCCATCCAAGCTAGCAAGTATATACCTGAGATAAACATGCTAAAAAGTCAACGAAAACGTTGAGTGAATTCATAGAGTTTATAAGCAATCATTTTGAACACAAGCATAGAAAAATATTTAGTTCATAGAACAATCACAACGATGCTAGAGCCACGAACCGAACCTTAACCATGTGCCCAACCTGGAGTGATAGCACTCCCAATACTAAATATAATATGTCCTTGTATGCCCTCGCAAGTAACACACGTCAGACAGGTCGTTAGGCCAAAATAGATCTATTATAATTACATTAGCGTTCACCGGTTAGCGGTGATTGACGGTTCATGAAGGAAGGGCCACAACAATACACTCATAGCAACGTTCACATAATAAAATCACATGTGTTCGATTTTCTAAAACAAGCATGTATCTCCCTCGCGAGTTTTTAAAACATAAAAAGATTTAAAGTGCGAGGCTATGAACTCACCTTGCTCGTAGGCAATAATCAAATAGCTAATAACCATGTAGCGTCAATGAATATCTTGTCGCGTCCGCGAAAACACTTATGCTTCATTCGTTTAGGAGGATATATTTTTTGGGGGTTTTCCACTGGATAGTTACATCGACACGACTCATTAATAAAAAGACTCAATTTCAAATTATAACATTTCGGTCGTTGGCCAAATAAAATAAACAAAACGATAGAACAAGTAAGTAATATATATTCCGTATATACATTACATATGAAAACAGACGCGTATAATTCATGTCAGGATTTATATAACCAAAGGCAAACACTCAAAAGCGCATTATTTAAGGTATGTAATTCTTTACAAGCATTATACATAAGAATTATGTGATATTAATTTAAAATAATATTATCCGACACGCGTTCGGAGATTATCATTTCATTCATGAAAGATTTATTTAATAACGTAAACGTACGTTTTAAGGTCACAATTTAGACAAATAATGTCTTTTAAACTTTTACAAAAGTTTTAATTAGTCTTTTAGTCGTGATTTATAAAATAATATATTATAAGTTAATGTTTCATTTTCTTGACGGTTTTAGTTAAAAATAGTTATATCGTTTATAAAAGTATAGTTTTCGATTATTCACCGGGTTATTGTATATTTATAATTTGATAAAGATATAAAGACTATAACTTTGTCATTTTTATCGGATTTTTAAGATAATAGAAATTTAAAAGGAAAAATTACTAAGTATATAGATTTTTAGAAATTTCGGAATGACCTTGCCGTTTATACAAAGTTCCCATGTATATCAAATACATTATTTTCCCACTTTTATCAATCAATATCGCAATTCCATATTTAATTAATTAGTCATATTTATTTAAACATCAAATGTAAGTAAAATCAAACACACCCTTATTTAGGGGCTGCTGTCCCAAATACCCCTAATAGGCCACAAACTCAGAAACAAACACCCCTATAATGGCTGTAATCCACAAATCCAAACGCCCTTAATGGCAGATTACATGCAAATCCAAACACCCTTTTTAACCACGTTTTCACATCGGGCAATGGGGGTGTCACCACCACAAGCCCAACACCACAAGGTGCGGCTGTGGTGGTCTCTATAGGTTTGGCCGCCACCATAGTGGTGGTTTTAGGCGGCTGACCACCTCGAGACACCATTTGGGGTTGCGGCATCACAGCCCGACACCACAAGGTGCGGCTGTTGTGGCTGTACCGTCGTCTGACCGCCACTACGATGGTGGTTTGGCGGCGGACAGCCCCTACTCGACAGCAATTCAAATCAAATCAACCACCTGACTTATTCATTTCATTATATAATCGATGTAACAACCTTGCATGGAAAAATAGGCAAGAAATAGGATGTTTTATAGGTGTTTCGTCGCGGCTAAGCCATGATGGCTGTGATGGTGATGGGTTAGGTGGGTGTCGCGGTTGTTGGCGGTGGAGTGGTGGCAGATCTAGTGTTGCATGTGATGACGAGGTAGAGGAGATGAAGATGAAAGTGGTGGTGATGATGATGACGAGGGGTTGTTGGTGGTGTGATGGGGTGGATCGAGATGATGGAGATGGCGTGGATATGGTGGCCGGCGAGCGGCAGAGGCGAGGGTGTGGTGGCAGCGGCGATCGGAGGCTATGAGATGGTGGTAAAGGAATGGTGATGATGGTTATGTTGGTGTCGTAATGTGGCGGTAGGAAGTCTCGCCGGAGACGGGAGACGTCGCCGAAAAAGATGGGGCGCCGTAAAATTTAATAGGGAGGAGTGTGTGTTTAGGTTAGTATAAATGAGTTAAAACCCTATTTATTTTCTTTATATACCCAAAGTTTTATTTAAAAAAAATAAAAAATGTATAATAGTTTAGGGTAGGTTTTAGAAATATTTCCTCAGGGACTGAAATTGTAAATTTTGGGAAATTTTTGTAAAGCATTGGTTCGGGACTCGTTTGAGCGAGTTAACGATTGAATCAAGTCACAAAAATTACGCCATTGCTTTCGAAGTAATTTTTCCACTAAAAGTGAGTATTTACTCGACTATTTTTTTTACAAATGTTTTATAACGTTTATTTAAATTGTTTATTATTTATTGAGTAATACTTTTAAGCTTTGTCTGAAAACAAATCTTAATTTAAATGTTCCCGTTTTCAACAAACGTTTTTAAATGAAATGTAGAATAATTTATTAAATATTTTTATTAAATAAATTACGATAAATAAATAAAATTTAATTAGTTTCGTGTCGGTACGCGTTGTTCTCGTTTACAAGCCAGATAAATTTGAAAAATTAAAATTTATAAATGAAAATCATGTAATAATAATTATGATTTATTTTAAAATAAGTTTCGAAAAATTATCGGTTACGCGGTAATTGTTTTTATATGACGATAAAAGGTCGAAAGGTAAAATGTCAAGTCAAACCCGGAAAGTCAAAGGGTAAAATAGTCATTTAAAGTTCTAAAAATTAACGGTTGTCACATTCTTCCCTCCTTTAGGAAGCGACGTCCCGGCGCTTTAATCGCTTCATTCGTCTAAATTTTACTTGTAATGAGTGAAAGATGTCATTCTCGAATGAATTCACATGTTCTCACATTATGGCCACACGACCTCGACGCATTTGGAAGTTTTATGAAGCAAAAATTAATTCAAAAATGATCGATGATCACACCGATCAAATCAAAGCACATATCGTCCATGGGTCTTGTTAAAAGAGATCGCGTCATTATAAAAATCATCTAGAGTATAAACAACTCCATCGAAGGCGTTACAATATTATTTAAAACAAGACGCTTATCATTAAGCGTACACAATCACATAGTTGCATGCTCGCTAACCGTCAAGCCATGCAAATTGAAAGAAAGCGCACTAATGCGGTAATCACTCAGAGTATATATAAATCTATCGAAAGAGCTACGGCATTAATCGAAACAAGGTACTTATCTTTAAGCACATATAATCACATAACGACATGCTTGCTAAATAGCCAAGCCATGCCAATCAATCAGTTCAATTACATTAACTCATGCTTACTAAAAAGCCAACCCATGATTAACAACAAATAATTCCGACTAAGACCAGCCCAAGAAATCATGAGCCTGATAGCCATGGATGCATATCCAAATAGATTTTTATCATTGTAGGGTGTTCACACGAAGATCCATACCTAAAAAGAGATTTTTAACATCACTGGGTGCTTACGGGCCTTATAGCCATGGATCCATACCTAATAAAAGATTTTTAATATCACAGGGTGCTCATGGACTTTATATCCATGGTTCCATCCCCTATCAAATGGTCAAGTTTTCTTAAACTCCGAGCATTCTTCACGGTGCCCCAGGCGCGGTCGTCACCGGCCCGACTGCCAATCCGTGGAATTATCGAGCTCGCACACCAATTGTGACTGCTTCTACCCGACTTCGTCTCGGGTCTTTCAGTGAGCGCCGAGGACCCTTATCCCGTGTCTTTCAACAGGGGGATAAAAATCTGGGTACGCGTTACCCACCGATCGGACGTCATTTCATAATGCCGCCTCGAGCTCGCACAACGTACGACCACTCGACTAAATCACATATCACATAAACACATAACAAGAAGAAATTTTGCAAATAAATTTTCAACAATGGCTATCCGTCGTTGACCATCGACGATCAAAGAGGATCGAGTCAAGCACAAGGATTCCTAATGTGTGCTAAAACACACATCTTTTGTACCCCATAAAACACTATTAATTGGACTAAAAATACTAAAATATGGATAATTATCTTGCAAATATGTTTTGTTTGGTATTTTTGTGTCTTGCAGGTAAAAGGATTGAAAACAGTGCAAAAACAGGTATTTACGGGTTTGTTTCGAAAGCATTGAGAAGTGCGAGATATCATGCATTTGTTGAAGATTATTAAAGACCGAAGAAAGACCTTAGAAAACGGCCCAACTCAGGCCCAAGCCAAGCCCACTGTCACTAAGCCTAAAAAAAGAAAAAAAAAGAGTCCAACAAGCCAAAAGGCCTAACTCGCAATCCAATTCAAGGCCTAAGCTTTGACCCATAGATAAATTGTGGCTTGATGGGAGGAAACGTGGCCCCACTAGATGCCTTGCATTTTGTCTTGGAGAAAAAGTCACTGAGGTGAATATAAAAAAGAAAAGAAGAGCAGCAGACAGGAAATATCTATCTTATCTTTTCTATTCAATTTTTTTTCTTTCTTTTTAGTTTCGTAGATTTAGCATAGATAGGAGTAGGCATAAATTAGAGCAAATTTTCATTGGATGAGTGACACAACTTTACTGCTATATTCATTTTTTTTATTCGTGTTTTGTTACTATTAGTTATCCTTATTTTTTTTATGAAAAGTATTTCAACTTTTGTCTTCCACTAGTGTTTGTCTAAATTGTTTATTATCTGACGCCGAGAAAGAAAAGAAAGAATAGATTGTCGCAGACTACGCATCCATGGAAGTGTTTTATGGATGTTTAGTTTTGATTTAAAGGAGGTTAAGCGGTAGTTTTGGGTTTAATCAATGGAGCTATTAAATGGGTTTGGAGCTCATGTTATGAGGCGGTCTCATCTCGACATCTTTACTTTAATTTGGTTAGCTCTAATTTTTTAGCCTCTTTAATTTATTATTAGTATATTAATTATTTTTTATTGTCATGTTTAGTATCGTTATTATTATTGTCAGGTTATTTGTTGATTTTAGCTTAGTTATAATGTTTAGCGAGTAGATTTGTGGTATGCTTGTTAAGTGATCGTGAATAGTGATTTAAGTGTGGATTAAAAAGTAAATTGTTGATTAATAATTTTTAGATTATTTAGATTTCTTATTTGAATATTTCAAAGGGCAAAAGCCGGAGAAATAATCAAACATCAAATCTAGTAATTAATACTTTTATAAGATATCGTTTTCAAAATAAACAAATGTTGTGAGAAAACAGTTGTCTAAACGGTACATATTATTTATTTTCTCTTTCTTCACACTTAATGATCTTTTCGCCTCGCTTGATAAGCATATCCATTTTATACAGTTTAGATTTATTATAGATTATTTTTAGTTTAAAAACCAAAACTAAAAACCAAAAGATAATCAAGCATCAAACGACAAGCATTAACGTAAATCTCAATTCAATTCTCGTTGGGATACGACTTCGAAAGATCTAATTATTACTTTTTCTAAAGTGATTCTTATTTCTAACGGGATACTTGATATTATATACATACGGCTAGTACGTATTTATATGGATATCAAAATGGCGCCGCTACCGGGGAGAGTTGTACGATTTTTATGTTGAGTTTCGAGTTAGTGCCTTGAAGATCATTTCTCTTTTGAAAGTTTATTTTCGTATCTAAAAAAAATTATAAAAACCAAAAAAATATTTTTATATTTTATATTAAAAATATCAAAAATATTTATATATTTTATATTTATATATTATATTAAAATACCAAAAATATTTTTCTTTTATTATTTTTATAAAAATAATAAAAATTAAATTAATCTAAAAATATTCTCCTTTATCCTCTTAATTCATTTAATTCTTTTCTTCTTTATCCTCTTCTATTGTTTAATTCTTCATCATGTCTTCGTATAACCATTTTGGTTGCTCGTGTTGTGGAGGTCCGTTTAATGGTGGAAACTGTCCGGGCTGTAGCAATGTATGATCCGGAAATGAGTTTGTCTATGACCCAAATCCTTATTCTTATAATGAAACACCGAACTTCTTCAACCAACCTCCAAAGCCTCAGTACGAGACATACTCGTGTGAGTTATGTGGGAAGGATTCTCATTATGGTTTTGATTGTCCGCTACGGTTACCGCTTGTCTATGAGCAGGAACCGTGCTACAATCAAAATTTTAGTGATAATTATTATCCACAAAATTCACCGAGTTTTTCTCAACAATATCTTTGCTGTGAAAACTGTGGGGGTCCTCATGAAAGTTTTCAATGTCAACCGATGAATCAAAACCACTTTGAGCATAATTCTAACTATTCTGGTTTTGACCAACCCCCGCAGTATTCCATCAATCATCAAGAAGATCTTAATCAGCAAAGGATAAGTGATGTGCACGATAGATGAGATAAACTAGAAGAGTCATATAATGAAATTTTGAACATGGTGCGATCATTTTGTGAAATGGTAATTCAACGAAAGCAGGCGGCTAATGTTAGTACTCATACTCCTGAGCCTTCGAGAAATTTCAATTTTACTTGCAATGATGACGATGATGACGAGGAGTATTCTATTCCTTTAAAAGATCTGTCTTAAATTTCTCCGTCTATTGCTCTCGCACCCGTGTCTTCTATTATGAAACTCGAGGACTCTCTCATAATGGGGAATGAGGAACTTAGCACTATTCCTAAAAAGGAATCAGACGAATTCATAAAGTCTAGTGTTGAGGATCTTATTCCAATCCCAAGAGAGTCCAAGGATACATCCGGTAGTGATAGTGAGAACGTTTTACCTTCGAGTGATGATTTCTCTCCCATTTTTGAGGAAAAATCGGTGACTTTCTCGAACCCTCTTTTCGCTCTTTTTCCGATTCAAAATGATTTTACCCAAGTATCTTCTTGACAAATTTAATCAACTCCAATGCCATAGTACTCTCTTCTTCAGACTCTAATTTCAATTTCAGCATCTGCTTCAGTACTTCCTTTCTCAAAGGATACTTCTTCTCTACCAGCATATGGATGACTAAACCTGTGTCAGTCACTAAAGCATGTACTCCTGAAGAACCATGCAACTTCCAACTCACAATCTTCCAATCTTGCTGTGCATTCCAAAACTCATTTTCATCATCTGGATTGAACATTACCATCAAATCTCCCCAAAGTACTTTGTCAAAACCTTCAGGCATCTCATCTTGATATTTTTCCATTACCAGTTGATACACAGCATTCAGATCTTCTCTATCAAATATGGACAATACTGTCATCAAAGTACTAAAGTATCTCTTCTGTCCATTACTCCTAATCACCACATTTAAATTAATCTCCTCAAGGTGTTCAGCTTGATCAGTTTGTGGTTTAGCTCCAAGACACTCTGTCTTCCATTCTTTGATTGGATATTTTCTGTCAAGAATTTCATAGTCCACTTCTTTTTCTTCATCTTGAGCTATAGTTAAATGCAATCTCAGTTCATCATTCTCTTTGTCACTATCATCTTCAGAAGTGTTTTGAATATATCTTCTTTTCCTTGACTTCATTTTCTTTCTTGTACCAATCTTTCTTTTTCTAGTCATCTCTTCATCTTTATCTTCCTCCTTAACTTCTTCTTTGCTTTCTTCCTCCTTAACTTCTTCTTTGCTTTCTTCCTTGATCACTTCACTTTTAGATAACTCAGCTCCTTTCTCATTCATCTTCTTGATCAACCTTTCATCTTCAGTAGATCCAATAGAGATGAAATCTTCATCAGACCTCTTAATCTTTTCATACAAAGCTTGTACTTCCTCAAACTTCTTGATTTTCAATTCAGCATGTTTGTAGTTTCCCACATGCTTCAAGTAGGTCATCATTTGATTTCTGAGTTGATTCTTGGTTGGTGGTTTATTCCTTATAGCTTCTGATCTTTGTTGAGCAAGGAACTTTCTTTGAGCAGCAATTGTATCATGAAGGAACTTAGCTCTTTCTTCTATTGTGAATTGCTCTCTTTCTTGTTCTTGAAGTTTCTCAGCAAGAAGTCTATCTGCCTCAATTCTTGCCTTTATATCATCAAAATCTTTTATAAGTTCTTAAATTCTGTTCCATTATCACTTCTAATGGTCTTAACCTTTTGATTCAATTGGTTCTCTATCTGTCTTATAAAGTCCTTAAGGATTGCACTAGTTTCATCCTTAGTTCTTAAGAAAAATACCCAACTAAACCTGCTAAAATCGTCAGTGATTACAAGGCAATAGGTCTTATGGTTCAAGCTCCTTACAGATGTAGGTCCAAACAAATCCATATGAAGAAGTTGTAGGGTTTGGCTAATAGAGCTTACTGCTTTGGCCTTACAAGAGGCCTTGTGTTGCTTTCCTTTCTGACAAGCAACACAAGTGTGGTCATTTTGAAAAATCTTTGAAGGTAAATGGTATGTGCTTAATTACACATACCTTTTACCTTTAAAAACAAGCTAAAATAACCAAAAACGGACTTAAAATGC